>PVKV010008059.1:0-28178 GCA_004027835.1 Alouatta palliata
CCTCCGCCTCCCGGGTTCAAGCAATTCTCCTGCCCCAGCCTCCCAAGTAGCTGGGACTACAGGCACGTGCCACCATGCCCAGCTAATTTTTGTATTTTTAGTAGAGACGGGGTTTCACCATGTTGACCAGGATGGTCTCGATCTCTTGACCTCGTGATCCACCCGCCTCGGCCTCCCAAAGTGCTGGGATTACAGGCGCGAGCCACCGCACCCGGCTTCCTTGGTTCTTATTTTTCCCTCACTCCCAATCCCCACATTCAATCACAGCCCATTCTACTGGATCCAGCTCTGTGCTTCCATCCTCTCCTCTCCAACTCCACTGCCACCCCCAGAACCCCCATCATGCTTCTCCATCACCCCAGGAGTCTCCCACCTGGCTTCCTGGCTTCATTGAGGCCCCCTGCAATGCCTTTGCCACAGAGCAGTCAGAGTAGAGATCTTTTTTTTTTTTTTTTTTTGAGATGGAGTCTCACTCTGTCACCCAGGCTGGAGTGCAATGGCAAGATCTCAGCTCACTGCAGCCTCTGCCTCCTGGATTCAAGCGCTTCTCCTGCCTCAGCCTCCTCAATAGCTGGGATTACAGGCACTTGCCACTGTGCCCAGCTAATTTTTGTTTTTTTAGTAGAGATGAGGTTTCACCATCTTGGCCGGGCTGGTCTCAGACTCCTGACACTTCGATCCACCCGCCTTGGCCTCCCAAAGTGCTGGGATTACAGGCATAAGCCCCCATGACTGACCCAGAGTGACCTTTTATAAACGCAAATCAGGGGCTGGGCCCGGTGGCTCACGCCTGTAATCCCAGTATTTTGGGAGGTTGAGGCAAGTGGATCACCTGAGGTCAGGAGCCTGGCTAACATGGCGAAACTCCATCACTACTAAAATACAAAAATTAGCTGGGTGTGGTGACGGGTACCTGTAATCCCAACTGCTCGGGAGACTGAGGCAGGCGAATCACTTGGACCTGGGAGGCAGAGGTTGCAGTGAGCCAAGATCGTGCAAAATCGTCTCTAGCCTGGGCCACGAGAGTGAGTCAGTCTCAAAAAAAAAAAAAAAAAAAAAAGCGTTTAGTCTTGCAAAAAGCCCCAGCCCAGGGTGAGAGGCTGAAATCTCTCCCCAGCTAGCAACATCTGACCCTCAACTTCCTCATTCATACAAAAGACTTAATCACACAGCACAAAGACCATCCTCAGTAAGGGTGCTGTCTTTACTTGTTAGCCTGTACTCAGTTAATCTTCCTAAAACTTGAAGGAAGTAGGGTACAGAGAGGTGAAGTAACTTTCCCAAAGTCACACAGCTGATAAGCAGCAGGATGGATTGGGAGTGGGGATTCGCACACTGAAGCTTGGGACGGGAGTAGGAAGGGGAAACTCTCCAGGAAATGGCTCTTTTCAGTCGATGAGAGTTCAAGGTCAAACCGGCCAGAGGGAGCCAGGCTCTGGCGGGGCTGCAGCAGACCGGAAACCACAGCCGACTAAGACTGACCTTGGCCTGGAGGACTGGCTGGCTAGGGCGGGGGTGGCCTTGGTTCCCAGCCTGATTCACTACATCATCGGAGTCCACGGCTGAAGGCCTCATCTCTGCCTACTCTGGCTTAGGTGGCTGGGACGAAGGCTGGGTGGACAGTGGGGAAAGGGGGGGTCCTGGAAGGACCTGCACGCAGGTGAGAGAACCTGCAGGGCATGGAACCTGCGTGGGGAGAGTGGCTGTCCTATCTCTGGGAGGATCTATGCTGGGGACCCCTGTGGAGGAGGACCTATAGCCAGCGGTCCCCCTTCCTTCCCCTGATCCTGCACTCCTGGCTCCCTCCCACTGCTCACCCTTCCAGCTATTCCATGCGGCCTCAGGATAAAGTCCAGATTCCTCCTTCTGACCTGGCCCCAGCTGTGAACTTGCTCTCGGTCCCCAGCCTGCCCTGCTGGTCCTGTCTCGCTGCACTCCCTTAGCCTCATTCACTTTAAAATTGAGCTCAGTCCTCTCTGCAGTCCAGCTTCCACCCCTTCTTCAACTTGGCCCTGGTGTTGATGGCTGACCCTCCTCTCCTCTCTCCTGAAGCCACTCAGACCTCCACCACGAAGGCCTCCCCTTCTTCTAGGTCCTGAGGACCCCCTTGTGACTCAGTCACCCTCTGCTTTCAGGGCCGCAGGCACACAGTGGCTCAGGACAAGGTGTAACAGGGGCTGCCTGTGGCCACAGCTGGGAAAGCTGCCTCTGCCCCGCCCCAGCCCCCAGCAAGGCATGATCCTTTGAAATACCCGGAATCACAGAGCAACCTCCTCTGCTGTGGGGTTGGGGTGGAGGTGGGGGGTCAGCCCCAGGGAGCATTCCAGGGGCCATCAGAGGGCCCCTGATGCCTGGAGCCAGAGTAGGGAGCTGCTGTGTCTAGGCACTTGGGCTCCCCTGGACAACACTGGCTGTGTGAAGGGAACCCCGGCATTAAGGAGGGGTTCCCTCACCCCTGCTCTGCACTTTATTTAAAGCCAAACACTGTTAAAATATGAATCACCAGCTGGGCGCAGTGGCTCACGCCTGTAATCCTAGCACTTTGGGAGGCCAAGGTGAGCGGATCACTTGAGGTCAGGAGTTCGAAACCAGCCTGGCCAACATGGTGGAACCCCATCTCTACTAAGAATACAAAATAAATCAGCTGGGCTCAGTGGCGGGCGCCTGTAATCTCAGCTACTCAGGAGGCTGAGGCAGGAGAATCGCTTGAACCCAGGAGGCAGAAATTACAGTGAGCCGAGATCGGGCCACTGCACTCCAGCCTGGGTGACAGAGCAAGACTTGGTCTCAAAATAAATACATAAACACATAAAATAAAATAAAATATGAATCACTGCAGCTGTGAATCCACATCAACCCAAAACAGCAACAAGTGACTGGACCACCCACTCTCCCAGCGAGGCCTGGGCTGGGCAGTGGAAGGGTGGAGGTAAAGCAAGAGTTCCTCTCGAATCTGTGCCCGACGTGCCTGTGTGTCCTAGGGCATGTCTGCACGAAAAGGCAGCGGCTGGTGCACCTGAGGGGCGACGAAGGCGTTGTGGGCGTTCCTCTCTCATCTTCCCTCTGGCTGGCCCCTATGTTGTCTCCCCTACAAATCCCCTGGTTCCTGGTTCCCTGTGACTGACCCACCCTTCCTCAGGGCAGGTGGCTCCTCTTGTCAGTCCTGGCCTCCCATTCCAGCCTGTGAGAGCCCCTTCTTTGTTGGGAAAACTTTGTGACCGCCTTGGAGGAGGAAACAGATGGTTCCCTCAGAAACGGGCCAACCCTCCCTTGGGGAGCGGCTCCAGCCTTTCTTGGTCCCTCCTATCTGCTAAGCCAGATGTTTGGGGCCTCCACCTGACAGCTGAGGGCAGGGTCTGTCACAGGGCCAGGGCTATAGGTGTGTCCCCCACTGCATATGTGTTTGGCGGGGTGGCGGGGGGAGTTAAGCCAATGGGCTTTGAGAGGGTCTGGTGTCTTACTAGCTGTGCGACTTTGAGTAAGTTCCCAGAGTTCTTCATCCTTATGGCTGGGTGCGGTGGCTCATGACTGTAATCCCAGCACTTTGGGAGGCTGAGACAGGTGGATCAGTTGAGGTCAGGAGTTTGAGACCAGCCTGGGCAACACAGCGAAACCCCATCTCTACTAAAAATACAAAAAAATTAGCCGGGCGTGGTGACAGGTACCTATAATCCCAGCTACTTGGGAGGCTGAGGCAGAAGAATCGCTTGAACCTGGGAGGCAGAGGTTGCAGTGAGCTGAGATCATGCCACTGCACTCCAGCCTGGGTGACAGAGAGAGACTGTCTTAAAAAAAAAAAAAAAAAGTTCATCCTTCACACCTCCTAGAGAGGTTGTGCTGGTAGGATGATGACGCACAGGCAGCCCTCCGCACCGCTCCATGCACACAGTTACGCTTGATAAATAGTAGCTCTCGTCACTTTTAGGAGAAAACCCCAGTGAGCATGGGGGCTGCTGTGGGAGCCTTCCCTGTGCTGGGCCCTGAGACCAGGGGCCTCTGCTACCTTCAGGACGCTCCCGGCAGGGAGTTAGAGGCCCAGAGGCCTGGCAGATGGAGCAAAATCCCCTCTGCGCCCCACACCCCTGACCCTGGCTTCTTCTCCTTTGTGGACTGTCCCAAGCGGGGGACTTGAGATGTCCACTCCCAATCCCAGCAGGAAGGTTGAGCTCTGGGGAGACCTCACAGGGAAAACCCCTGAAACATCTATCCTCCTCTGTGCCTCAGTCTCCCTGCGCAGTGGGAGGCCAAGCAGACCCCAGCTGACTCCACTCAGATTCAGCCGTCCCTCCGAGAGCCTGCAGAAGGACAAGGAGCCCCCAAGTCCATGCTCCCCTTTCCTCTGGCTCCTTGTTTCTTTCTTTCTTTTTGTTTTTAGTGACAGGGTCTGGCTCTGTCACCCAGGCTGGAATGCAGCAGTGCGATCACAGCTCACTGCAGCCTCAAACTCCTGGCCTCAAGTGATCCTCCCACCTCAGCCTCCCAAGTAGCTGGGCCTACAGCCACACACCACCATGCTGGGCTAATTGTTGTTGTTGTTGAGATGGGGTCTGCCAATATTGCACAGGCTGGTCTGAAACTCATGGATTCAAGTAATCCTCTCTCTTCAGCCTCCCAAAGTGCTAGGATTACAAGAGTGAGCCATCACTCCCCAGCTCCTCTTGTGTTTTTGGTTTTTGGGTTTTTTTTTTTTTTTTTTTCTGAGATGGAGTTTCTAAGTGTCACCCAGGCTGGAGTGCAGTGGCACAATCTCAGCTCACCACAACCTCTGCCTCCCAGGTTCAAGTGATTCTCCTGCCTCAGCCTCCTGACTAGCTTGGACTACAGACATGTGTCACAATACCTGGCTAAGGTTTTATAGTTTTGGTAAACAAGGGTTTTCGCCATGTTGTCCCGGCTGGTCTCGAACTCATGACCTCAAGTGATCTGCCGGCCTAGGCTTCCCAAAGTACTGGAATTACAGGTGTGAGCCACCGTGCCCAGCCACCTCTTGTTTCTTTTCGAACAGACCTTGGAGCAGCCAATTGGGACCCAGAGCCACAGGCCTGTCACTGCCCTGGTTAATTCCAACTGGCTGTGGCCCAGTGGTGTTGAAGGAGCCCTGGGTGGGGTCGGGTGGGGAGTAGAGAGTGGTGTCTGTGGGGCCCAGGCCCCTATCTCGGAACCCAGTGCTGTCAGCTGAGAGACTTGGGAGGGGCAACATGAACCCATCTTGCTTTGGAGGAAACATACTCGTTCTGATATCAGCCTGGAGGGGGGTGGGGTTTCCAGTCTGTGCCTTAGTTTATCCTTTGGAAATAGGAAGAATGGAGTTTCCTAGCCTCCACTTTGAGAGGATGGGGGAAGTTGGTTAATTTATTCATTCAAGTAGTCAATCTACAAACATTTATTTTGTACCCACTCTGCACCGTCCGTGTGTCAGACACCATGCTGGCCACCTGGGGATAGAGAAGTTTGAAACCCAAGCTGAGGGACCTGGAAGCCTCCAAGTCTAGGGAAGCGTCAGCACACCCAGCCTGGGTCTGTACAGAGAGATGCAGCAGCGCAGAGCCTGTACGAGCCTCCCTTGCACCGAGTTACATGTCATTTTGGCCAGAAAACCCCAGGAGTGAGCAGGGATTTCCTCCTGTGATTTAGCAGAGAGGTAAACGCTCTGGAAGCCTGGTAGCAGGTGTTTTAATGATGAAATAAGCTGGCAGTTTGGTGGCTCCTGCCATTCCTTCTTCATCTCAGAAGACAGGAAGTCCTGAAGGGCAGATGCCACGAAGGACTGCCAGTAGCTGCGATGTATAAACACCTCTGTCTTCTGCCTCATCCGCCCAGCAGACCCTGAATGTGCAGGACCCCTTGCTCTGTCACCCAGGCTGGAGTGCAATGGCATGAGGTGTTTGCTCACACCAGGACTCTTCGCCACTGGAGGCCACTGTTCAGACTAAACGTGACCCCACTTCCAGATGTTAATCTCTAATACATTTCCCACTCAAAGGAAATAAGATTCTCAGGATGCTAATGGATTCTCTGTCTTGGGATGTGAAAAAGAAAGTCAAGTCGGTCCTGGTGCTATGGCTCACGCCTGTAATCCCAGCACTTTGGGAGGCTGAGGTAGGAGGATTGCTAGGAGGTCGAGACTAGCCTGAGCAACACAGTGAGACGCTGTCTCCACAAAAAAATTTAAAAATTAGCTGAGCACGGCCAGGCACGGTGGCTCATGCCTGTAATCCCAGCGCTTTGGGAGGCCAAGGTAGGTGGATCGCCTGAGGTCAGTAGTTTGAGACCAACCAGCCCAACATGGTGAAACCCTGTCTCTACTAAAAATACAAAAATTAGCTGGGTGTGGTGGCAGGGAAGTTGAGGCAGGAGAATCTCTTGAACCGAGGAGGCAGAGGTTGCAGTGAGCCAAGATCCAGCCTGGGCGACAGAGTGAGACTCCATATCAAAAAAAAAAAAAAAAAAGGCCGGGTGCAGTGGCTCATGCCTGTAATACCAGCACTTTGGGAGGCCGAGGTGGGCAGAGCACAAGGTCAAGAGTTGGAGACCAGCCTGGCCAACATGGCGAAACCCTGTCTCTACTAAGAATACAAAAATTAGCTGGGTGTGGTGGCACATGCCTGTAATCCCAGCTACTCAGAAGGCTGAGACAGGAGAATTGCTTGAACCTGGGAGGCGGACGTTGCTGTGAGCAACGAGATCATGCCATTGCACTCCAGCCTGGGTGACAGAGCAAGACTCCGTCTTGGAAAAAAAAATTGTTTAAGATGTTTAAAGTGTTGAGATAAATCATCCATAATTTCATTACAGTGTGTAATTGAAGCAGCGTCTCCAGAGCCCATGGGACTGAGTTCAAATCCCAATGCTAACATTTACCAGCTGCGTGACCATGGGCAAGTAACTTCACCTCTCAGGGCTTCAGTTTCCTCAGCTGCAAACTGGGAACTGGATGATAATAATCACGTGTTCTTTCTCGGGTGATTGTGAGAATTAAATGAAGAATATGTTTAAAGCACTTCAAATAGTGCTTGGTACATAGTAAATACACGATAGTATTTTTATTGTCATTGTTTGGGTAATTCATGCTTTTTTTAATACAAATATAAACATGAGTTCTTTTATTTATTTATTATTATTTTTTGAAACAAAGTGTCAGTCTGTCACCCAAGCTGGAGTGCAGTGGCACAGTCTCAGCTCACTGCAACGTCTACCTCCTGAGTTCAAATGATTCTTTGTGCCTCAGCCTCCTGAGTAGCTGGGATTACAGGCATGCACCACCACCCCGGCTAATTTTGTATTTTTAGTAGACGGAGTTTCTTCATGTTGGTCAGGCTAGCCTCGAACTCCCAGCCTCAGGTGATCCACCCGCCTCGGCCTCCCAAAGTGTTGGGATTATAGGCATGAGCCACCATACTCAGCCAGGATTTTATTTCTTTTTATTTATTTATTTTGAGATGGAGTCTCACTCTGTTGCCTAGGCTGGAGTGCAGTGGTACGATCTCGGCTCACTGCAACCTCTGCCTCCCAGGTTCAAGCGATTCTCTTGCCTCAGCCTCCCAAGTAGCTGGGATTACAGGTGTGTGCCACCACACCCAGCTAATTTTTGTATTTTTAGTAGAGATAGGATTTCACCATGTTGGTCAGGATGGTCTTGATCTCTTGACCTCATGATCCGTCTGCCTCGGCTTCTCAAAGTGCTGGGATTACAGGTGTGAGCCACCATGCCTGGCTGAATTTTTTTTTTTTTTTTTTTGAGGCAGGGTCTCTCTGTCATCCAGGTGGGAGTGCAGTGGCAACATCAACAGCTCATTGCAGCCTCAATCTCCTGGGTTCAAGCAATCCTCCTGCCTCATTTTTTGATTTTTGGTAAAGATGAGATCTCACTATGTTGCTGGTCTTGAAATCCTGAGCTCAAATGATCCTCCTACTTCTGCCTCCCAGAGTGCTAGGAGTATAGGCATGAGCCACCATGCCTGGCTCCCAGCTGGATTTCTCTGCGGCATTTGACACACGCAGCCTGTCCCTTCTTGGAAATGTCTGCACCCAGGTCCTCTCCTATCTCTTTGGTGGTTTCTTCTTTATCTTCCGGGCTAGCTACTTTTCCTCCTATCATCTCCCCACTTCGGTGCTCACCAAAATCAGTCCCTCCTGAGCTATCTTCTGCCTCCACTCTGCACCTTCGCAGTGCACTCTCACAACCTGGCTCTCCTCCAGGGTGCCCTGTCTCAGCCAGCTATGCCCCTTCCAGTCATTGCTCACGCCAGAAACCAAGGAGTGACTGCCAAACTTCCTCCTTATCTGGCCAATCACCAAAGAGCCAACCATTGGCTTCCTATAAGTGGATGACCTTCTAAAGCTCAAGCGGGAGCTTGCCACTTCCTAGCAACGTTCATATGCTGATGTTCAAATTCTTCTGCCTAACTTCCTGTTTCATTCCTCTTCTTTATTCCCTCCCACTGTGTGTCCATCCTGTATGATTAGCACAGGACACACACACAGTAGGTTCTTACATTTTTTTTTTTTTGAGATGGAGTTTTGCTCTTGTAACCCAGGCTGGAGTGCAGTGGCACAATCTCAGCTCACTGCAACCTCCGCTTCCTGGGTTTAAGCAATTCTGTGTCAGCCTCTGCAGTAGCTGGAATTACAAGCGTGTGCCACCATACCTGGCTAATTTTGGTGTTTTTAGTAGAGATGGAGTTTCGCCGTGTTGGCCAGGCTGGTCTTGAACTCCTGACCTCAGGTGATCCACCCACCTCAGCCTCCCAAAGTGCTGAGATTACAGGCATGACCCACCCCACCTAGCCTCAAATGTTTGTTGAACATGTATGCTAAAAGATAAGAAGACGGGAAAATACATACCATGCAGTTCCCAATGGCTAAAGGTAGAACAATTACAGAATTTAAAGTAAAATAACACTACAGTAGCCACCTCCCTTATCTTCAGAGAATATGTTCCAAGACTCCCAGCAGTTGCTCAAAACTGTGAACAGTATGGAACCCTATATATACTATGTTTTTTCTTTTCTTTTCTTTGAGACAGAGTCTCGCTCTGTAGCCCAAGCTGGAGTGCAGTGGCACGATCTTGGCTCACTGCAGCCTCCGCCTCCTAGGTTCAAGTGATCCTTCTGCCTCAGGCCCCCTAGTAGCTGGGGTTACAGGCACATGCCAACATGCCTGACTAGTTTTTGTATTTTTAGTACAGACAGGGTTTCACCATGTTGGCCAGGCTGGTCTCAAACTCCTGACTGCAGGTAATCCACCCGCCTTGGCCTCCCGAAGTGCTCAGATTACAGTCGTGAGCCACCGTGCCCAGCCTATACTGTTTTTTCATACGTACACATACCTACGATAAAGTTTAATTTATAAATTAGGCACAGTAAGAGGTTAACTACAACAACTAATAATAAGATAGAACAATTATACTGTAATAAAAGTTATATGAATGTGGTCTCTCTCTCTCAAAATATCTTATTGGATTGGGCATGGTGGCTTATGTCTGTAATTCCAGCTAATCAGGAGGCTGAGGTGGGAGGATAGCTTGAGCCCAAGAGTTCAAGACCAGCCTGGGCAACAGAATGAGAATCCATCACTTAGAAAAAAGAAGAAAAAAGAAAAAAAAAAAAAAAAAGAAAGAACTAAAGTGTAGCAAGCCACAGAATGTTAGAAGATACTTACAACACATGTAAGTATCAAAAAATTAACATCTGGACCAGTGTGGTGGCTCACACTTGTAATCCCAACAACTTTGGGAGGCCAAGGCAGGAGGATCCCTAGAGACCAGCCTGGGCAACATAGCAAGACCCCATCTGTACAAAAAAATATAAAAATTAGCCTGGTGTGGTGGCACTTGCCTGTAGTCCCAGCTATTTGGGAGGCTTAGGTGGGAGGATTGCTTGAACCCAGGACATCAAGGCTGCAGTGGGCTATGATGGCGCCACTGCACTCCAGCCTGCGTGACAGAGGGAGATCTATCTAAAAAAAATTAATATCTGAAATATACAAAGAACATATGAAGAACTACTATAAAGCAATGAAGAAACAAAAAACAGGTCAATAGAAAATGATGAAAATACTTTGGAGAGGAACTTCACAGTAGAGAAAACCCAAATGACCAATATGCATTTTATTAATTTTATAATTTTTTTTGAGAGACGGGGTCTTGCTGTATTGCCCAGGCTGGAGTGCAGTGGCTGTTCACAGGTGTGATCCCACTACTGATCATCATGGGAGTTTTGACCTCCTCCATTTCCACCCTGGGCTGGTTCACCCCACCTTAGGCAGCCTGGTCCCCTGCTCCTGGGAGGTCACCATATCGATGATGAACTTATGGCTCCGCACTACAGCTCAGAACGGGCCTCAAGTATTCCTTCCACTTCAGCCTCCCCAGTAGCTGGAACTACAGGCTCACGTCACCTCACCTGGGCCAATAAGCATTTGAAAAACCATCCAATCTCATTAACACGCATGAACATGCCAACTACAATAAAATGTCTGACAACAACATTCAAAGTCAGGGACAGAAGTGGGAATGTACTGTTGTAAGTTTCCTTTATAACATCTTTACTGAAGGATAATTCACATGCCGTAAAATCCACCCTTTGAGAGTGCAAAATTCAGTGGCTTTTTTAGTACTCCCAGAGTTCTACAACCACTACAGTCTAAGTTTAGACTGTTTCCATCACTCCAAAAAGAAACTCCATGCCCATTAGCCACCACTCCTCATCTTCCCTCCAACCCTAGGAAACCATTAATATCATTTCTGTCTATGTAGATTTGCCTATTCTAGACATTTCATGTAAATAAAATTATACAATATAGGCCGGGTGCAGTGGCTCACACCTGTAATTCCAGCACTTTGGGAGGCCGAGGTGGGCAGACCACCAGAGGTCAGGAGTTTGAGACCAGCCCGGCCAACCTGATGAAACTCCATCTTTACTAAAAATTCAAAAATGAGTTGCACATGGTGATGGGCACCTGAATCCCAGCTACTCAGGAGGCTGAGGCAGGAGAATTGCTTGAACCAGGGAGGCAGAAGTTGTAGTGAGCAGAGACTGTGCCATTGCATTCCAGCCTGGGCAACAAGAGAGAAACTCTGTCTCAAAAAAAAAAAAAACCAAAACAAAAAACCGATATAGGTTTTTTGGTGGCTGGTTTCTGGCTTCTTTCACTTACCATAATATTTTCAAGGTTCATTCTTGTTGTAGCATTTATCGGTATTTCATTCCTTTTTATTGCTGAATAATCCCTTGTATGCATATAATACATTTTTAAAAAATAAAGACGGGGTTTCACTGTGTTGGCCAAGCTGGTCTCGAACTCCTGACCTCGTGATCCACCTGCCTCGGCCTCCCAAAGTGCTGGGATTACAAGTGGGAGCCACCGCGCCCGGCCATACATAATACATTTTGTTTGTCCATTCATCAGTCGATGGACTTTCGGTTTGTCTCCACTCATTGGCTACGGTGAATGATGCTGCTTCCGGGGTATTCCTGAAGAGTCTGAGCCCTGTTTTCCACATCCATTCAGATCATGGTTTTGCTGCAGTTCTCCACTCAGCTATCATCACTTATGGAGTCAACAAGAGGTGACCAGTCAATCCCCTGAGGTGTGGATTTATTCTTCCTGTGCCCATTATATCGTTACATAGCAGCAACCCTCTCTCCTCATGGTGGTCAGGGTTGATTACCCTGCCAGGAGAGTAGCTTCTTTTTATTTTGTCTGCTGATGTACTGGCCCGAGGAGCTCAAAATGATGATAAGGCACCCACAGCTTCAGTTTTAGTGGAATCCCTACTGAATGGCCTGGTAGAAGCATCCCCTTCACCTGCCCTTGGGAATCAGGATCACTAGTCATGATCGCTAGTCTACCAAAGTGTAAGGTGGCAGGAGGTGAAGCTGGACACTGTGGTGCACACCTGTAGTCCCAGTTATTCCGGAGGCTGAGACAGGAGGATCACTTGAGCCCAGGAGTTCAAGGCTGTTTTGTGTGATGATCCTGCCTGTAAACAGCCACTGTAGTCCAGCCTGGGCAACAGAGCAAGCAGCTGTCTCTTAACAAAAAAAAAAAAAAAAAAGGCAGGGCTCAGTGGCTCATGCCTATGATTCCAGCACTTTGGGAGGCCAAGACAGGAGGATTGCTTGAAGCCAGGAGTTCGAAATCAGCCTGCGAAACATAGTGAGACCTTGTCTCTACAAAAAAAAAAAAAAAAATGTAGTGTCGGTGAGAAACACGTATTTCCCAGTGGGTCACTGGGAATGACTGGTAAGAGGGATCACTCCAATTCTGCTCCTGGGTTCCTGGAACCATGTATTCTAGCTATAGCAGACACAGCAGCATGTAATGACCACTGGTTCCAAGTAGATACTGTATCTTTATTTATTTTACACAAGGTCTCGCTCTGTCACCCAGGCTGGAGTGCAGTGGCATGATCTCTGCTCACTGCAACCTTTACCTCCCAGGTTCAAGTGATTCTCCTGCCTCAGCCTCCTGAGTAGCTGGAATTACAGGTGAGTGCCACCATGTCCCGCTAATTTTTTGTATTTGTAGCAGAGATGGCGTTTCACCATGTTGGTCAGGCTGGTCCTGAAATCCTGACCTTGTGATCCACCCGCTTCGGCCTCCCAAAGTGCTGGGATCACAGGTGGGAGTCACCGCATCCGGCCAATACTGTATCTTTAAGGACAGTACCCAACTCCTGGCCAGCAGATTCCCAGTGATGTGGCGTATGGTAGGACCACTGTATCTTGTGATCATGCGCCCACTGTCACATCTCCTTTGTTATAAAGTGAGTCCCTTCTTCCAAAGTGGTATTATTCAGGATCCCATGTTGATAAGTCAGACCTTCGGTGAACTCTTGGATGGTGGTGTTAGCTCACATGCTGTAGGCAGAAAAAGCAAACTCATATCCAGATTACATGTGACTCCTGAAAGGACAAATCAGTGCCCCCATCTGAAGTGGAGAGGGTGTGAACTCAGTTTGTCATCTCAGGAAATGGGCTTAGAGTTGTCTCTGTTGCGCGCAGGTCGGACCTTCAGCAGAGGCAGCACTAGAGAAGCTTTCAGGAGGAAGCTGGGCTGCTGCTGAACCCATGCTGAGCCTCGGTCCTCCATACTACGGCTGCTCTGCTCATGGGCACACTGAGTACGTGCTAGGGTGGCTGAGAATAGAAGCTGGATGTTGTGTGCAGTGGCTCATACCTATAATCCCAGCACTTTGGGAGGCCAAGGTAGGAGGATCACTTGAACCCAGGAGTTCAAGACAAGCCTGGAAAACATAGCAAACCCCCGTCTCTACACACACACACACACACACACACACACACACACACTAGCCAGACATGATGGAATGTGCCTATTGTCCCAAGCTACTTGGGAGGCTGAGGTGGGAGGATCATCTGATCCCAGGGAAGTCAAGGCTGTAGTGAACCATGGGCACTGATGGAGACGCAGTGCAAACTTTGTGCTCACCCCAGCAAATCCATCCATTAGCCCTCCCCCCACAAAAGTCTGTCTCAGATCTTCCAGCCTTGCTCCTTCTAGGTCTCTGACCTATCAGACAAGATGCTGGCCTCTGCCTAGCAGTCTATGTACATCATTGGCTCAGAGCCCTTCTCCTTCCACCTTAGTTGCTGACCAGGTGCGAATGCTGGCGGCTCTGTCACTAAGAGTGTTTTCCTCAGCACCACCTTTCAGGGCCACCCTTGACGGTGGCTGTGATGTGGTTGCAGTTCATTTTCAGCCCACACCAAATAGGAAGCCATTAGTGAATCAGATCTGGGGCTTTTTTCCTCCTCTGTCAACTGGTGACAGAGAACACCCCATCAGGCCAAAGGTGTGAGTTGAGGGAGAGGCATAGGTGCAACAGGAGTGGGTGACCTGGGGGTCGGGCTGCCTGTTCCTGTAACTTACTTGCGCCCTTTAGGCTGAGTAGTCCTCGTCTGGAATGCTCCATTTCCATGGCAGGATGGATTATTGCTGCACATGCTCAACCATATGACTTGGTGTATTTCAATAGGCAGCTCTGATCACAGCATCATACTTGTCCAATGGTTAGGTCTCTGCAGCACAATGGAAGATTTTTTTCTGAGATGGAGTCTTGCTCTGTCATCCAGGTTGGAGTCCAGTGGCGTGATCTCGACTTAATGCAATCTCTGCCTCCTGGGTTCAAACAACTCTCTGCCTCAGCCTCCCAAATAGCTGGGATTATAGGCGCCCACCACCAGGCCTGGCTAATTTTTTTGTATTTTTAGTAGAGATGGAGTTTCACCATCTTGGCCAGGCTGGTCTTGAACTCCTGACCTTGTGATCCACCCGCTTCGGCCTCCTAAAGCCCTGCAGCACTTTGGGAGGCCGAGGCGGGTGGATCACAAGGTCAGGAGTTCAAGACCACCGTGCCTGGCTTTTTTTTTTTTTTTAGACAGAGTCTTGCTCTGTCGCCCAGGCTGGAGTGAAGTGGCACAATCTTGCCTCACTGCAAACTCTACCTCCCTAGTTCAAGCCATTCTCGTGTCTCAGCCTCCCGAGTAGCTGGGACTACAAGCGCACGGCACCACACCTAATTTATTTTTTATTTATATATATATATACGTTTTATTGCATTTCAGGTTCTGGGGTACATGTAAAGAACATGCAGGATTGTTGCATAGGTGCATACATGACAATGTCGTTTGCTGCCTCCATCCCCATCACCTACATCTGGCATTTCTCCCCATGTTATCCCTCCCCAACCTCCCCTCCTCCCTGCTGTCTCTCCCTTGGCTGCTCCCCAACAGACCGCAGTGTGAGATGCTCCCCTCCCTGTGTCCATGTGTTCTCATTATTCAACACCCACCTATGAGTGAGAACATGCGGTGTTTGATTTTCTGTTCTTGTGTCAGCTTGCTGAGAATGATGGTTTCCAGCTTCATCCATGTCCCTACAAAGGACACAAACTCATCGTTTTTCATGGCTGCATAATATTCCATGGTGTATATGTGCCACATTTTCCCTGTCCAGTTTATCATCGATGGGCATTTGGGTTGGTTCCAAGTCTTTGCTATTGTAAACAGTGCTGCAATGAACACATGTGTGCACATGTCCTTATAATAGAACAATTTATAATCCTTTGGATATACACCCAGTAACGGGATTTCTGGGTCAAATGGAATTTCTATTTCTAGGTCCTTGAGGAATTGCCACACTGTCTTCCACAATGGTTGAACTAATTTACACTCCCACCAACAGTGTAAAAGTGTTCCTATTTCTCCACATCCTCTCCAGCATCTGTTGTCTCCAGATTTGTTAATGATCGACATTCTAATTGGCGTGAGATGAAATCTCAATGTAGTTTTGATTTGCATTTCTCTAATGACCAGTGAAGCAGTGATGATGAACATTTTTTCATATGTTTGTTGGTTTCATATATGTCTTCTTTTGAAAAGTGTCTGTTCATATCCTTTGCCCACTTTTGAATGGGTTTGTTTGTTTTTCTTGTAAATCTGTTTTAGTTCTTTGTAGATTTTGGATATAAGTCCTTTGTCAGATGGGTAGATTGCAAAAATTTTTTCCCATTCTATTGGTTGCCGGTTCACTCTATTGATCATTTCTTTTGCTGTGCAGAGCTCTGGAGTTTCAAATAGATCACATTTGTCTATTTTGGCTGTTGTTGCCAATGCTTTTGGTGTTTTAGTCATGAAGTCCTTGCCTACGCCTATGTCCTGAATGGTTTTGCCTAGGTTTTCTTCTAAGGTTTTTATGGTGTTAGGTCTTATGTTCAAATCTTTAATCCAGCTGGAGTTAATTTTAGTGTAAGGTGTCAGGAAGGGGTCCAGTTTCTACTTTCTGCACATGGCTAGCCAGTTTTCCCAACACCATTTATTAAACAGGGACTTCTTTCCCCATTGCTTATTTTTCTCAGGTTTGTCAAAGATCAGATGGTTGTAGATGTGTGGTGCTGCCTCCAAGGTCTCTGTTCTGTTCCATTGGTCTATATCTCTGTTTTGGTACCAGTACCATGCTGTTTTGATTACTGTAGCCTTGTAGTATAGTTTGAAGTCAGGTAGCATGATGCCTCCAGCTTTGTTCTTTTTGCTTAGAATTGATTTGGCTATGCAGGCTCTCTTTTGGTTCCATATGATGTTTAAAGTGGTTTTTCCCAGTTCTGTGAAGAAAGTCATTGGTAGCTTGATGGGGATAGTGTTGAATCTATAAATTACTCTGGGCAGTATGGCCATTTTCACGATATTGATAACCATGAGCATGGAATGTTTCTCCATCTGTTTGTGTCTTCTCTTATTTCGTTGAGCAGTGGTTTGTAGTTCTTCTTGAAGAGGTCCTTTACATCCTTTGTTAGTTGTATTCCAAGGTATTTTATTCTCTTTGTAGCAATTGTGAATGGCAGTTCATTCTTGATTTGGCTCTCTTGAAGTCTGTTATTGGTGTATAGGAATGCTTGTGATTTTTCTACATTGATTTTGTATCCTGAGACTTTGCTGAAGTTGCTTATCAGTTTCAGGAGATTTTGGGGCTGAGACGATAGGGTCTTCTAAATATACAATCTATATTGAATAGGAGTGGTGAGAGAGGGCACCCTTGTCTAGTGCCAGATTTCAAAGGGTGTGCTTCCAGTTTTTGCCCATTCAGTATGATATTGGCTGTGGGTCTGTGGTAAATAGCTTTTATTATTTTGAGATACGTTCCATCGATACCTAGTTTATTGAGAGTTTTTAGCATAAAGCGCTGTTGAATTTTGTAGAAGGCCTTCTCTGCATCTGTTGAGACAATCATGTGATTTTTGTCTTTGGTTCTGTTTATGTGGTGAATTAAGTTTATAGACTTGTGTATGTTTAACCAGCCTTGTATCCCCGGGATAAAGCCTACTTGATCATGATGGATAAGCTTTTTGATGTGCTGTTGCTATCAGTTTGCCAGTATTTTATTGAAGATTTTTGCATCTATGTTTATCATGGATATTGGCCTGAAGTTTTCTTTTCTTATTGAGTCTCTGCCAGGTTTTAGTATCAGGATGATGTCGGTCTCATAAAATGATTTGGGAAGGATTCCCTCTTTTTGGATTGTTTGAAATAGTTTCAGAAGGAGTGGTATCAGCTCCTCTTTGTATGTCTGGTAGAATTCGGCTGTGAACCCATCTGGACCTGGGCTTTTTTTGGTTGGTAGGCTATTAATTGCTGCCTCAACTTCAGCCCTTGTTATTGGTCTATTCAGGGTTTTGACTTCTTCCTGGTTTAGGCTTGGGAGGATGTAAGTGTCCAGGAATTAATATGTTTCTTCCAGGTTTACTGGTTTATGTGCATAGAGTTGTTTGTAGTAATCTCTGATGGTGGTTTGAATTTCTGTGGAATCTTTGGTGATATTCCCTTTATCATTTTTTATTGTATTCATTTGATTATTCTCTCTTTTCTTTTTTATTAATCTGGCTAATGGCCTATTTTGTTGACCTTTTCAAAAAACCAGCTCCTGGATTTATTGATTTTTTGAAGGGTTTTTTGTGTCTCTATCTCCTTCAGTTCTGCTCTGATCGTAGTTATTTCTTGTCTTCTGCTAGCTTTTGAGTTTTTTTTTTTTTTTGACCAAAATGCATTTATTTAATATACATCACAAGGGCTCAGCCAAGGCTTAATTTAAAAGACAAAACAAAACAAAAATAATACCACAGCTCAAGATACAGAGTCCTATACAGAAATCACAAAAAGGACAGACCATCTAAGGAAAAATGAAAAAGATGACACAAGAACAGGTTGGGCAGCCTGGGTCAGGGCTCCTAGCTGGTGACCTGCTTTGAGTAGGTTTCTTGCAGGTACTTCTTAAAAGCTGTGGGGTTTTTCCAGAGCTCGGCAGCGTGTGTGTTCAAGGGACTATCAATGTTGGGTTCTCCTAGCAGGCTCTGGATGGAGAGCAGAATGGTCCTGACGTCATACAGGGCAGACCACTTGTCCTTCAGGATGTCCAGGCATATGTTACCCTGGGTGTCCACATTGGGGTGGTAGCAGGGTGTGAGGAACTTCACCGTGGGTGCATTGTAAGGGTAGACACTGGGGAACTCTAGCCAGAGCTTGTACCTCAGGTCTTCATATACTGTTCCGGCTGCTCCATGGATGGTCCCTACCCATTTGAAAAGGTTGTCTGATTCAGGGAAGGCAGAAATCCCTTTATCGCCAGACATCATTAGGGTCATCAGCTCCTGCTGTAGCCTTTTGCCCACGGGGCCCCGGGCAGTGCCCCCGCTCGGCTCGGCTCCTTTATGGGCGGCAGCGACGCTAGTGGCGGCTGGGTCGCGGTTTTGGGAGGCCATCCGGGCGGCGCTGGCAGAGAGACAGGAACTCGGAGAACATGACTGCAACTGCCTAGCTTTTGAGTTTTTTTGAGTTTTTTTAGCTCTTTCAATTTTGATGACAGGGTGTCGATTTTAGATCTTTCCTTGCTTCTCATGTGGGCATATATTGCTAATTTTTGTATTTTTAGTAGAGACGGGGTTTTACCACGTTGGCCAGGCTGGTCTTGAACTCCTGACCTCAGGTGATCCACCCACTTGACCTCCCAAAGTGCTGGAATTACAGGCATGAGCCAATGCACCTGGCTGGAAGATTAATTTTTAAAATTGGAACAGTTCCCTGCAGTAGATTCATGGCCTTGCTCCAGAACCTTCTGGGCTTGCCAGAGATTTCTCAAAGCATCCTATGAATCACAGATAGATGGCATCTGCTAGGCTATATGAGCCCAAGTGGCAGAGAACGTTGCATTTCGGCCTGGACCAAAAAAACCTCTCTTGTTGTGGGCCCCACTCAAAACCAGTAGCCTTTGGAGTTCCCTGAAAATCACTGGAGCAGTATTCCTAAGCATGTCGTGTGCCATCTCCCATATCTGAAGGGGCCTGCCAGGCTTTGTGCATATTTCCTAGGGATACGACACACACGGGGGTGCCAGCGCACTGGATCCCAACACATTTTGCAAAGATCCTTGAGTCTTTGTAGGATTTGTCCTCCAACCTCTGGCAAGCAGGTGCCTTGCCACTTTCTGTTCACCAGGTTCCATTAGCTCAATGTCATCAATACAGAGCATCATGGGATGTTGTGTGGAATCCAAGATGATCAAGGTCCCCCGCGCTACTGTGACAGAAAGCAGGAGACTTAACATAGCCCTGGGGAAAGGGGAAAGACTGTGGACGTGCACATTTGTCTGTCCCCAGGGAAAGAATTTTTTTTTTTTTTTTTTTTTTTTTTTTTGAGAATGTGTTTCACTCTATTGCCCAGGCTGGAGTGCAATGGTGTGACCTCGGCTCACCGCAACATCCACCTTCCCGGGTGAAGTGATTCTCCTGCCTCAGCCTCCAGAGTAGCTGGGACTGAAGGCATACACCAGCACTCCCGGCTAATTTTATATTTTTAGTAGAGACAGGGTTTTTCCATGTTGGTCAGTCTGGTCTTGAACTCCCGACCTCAGGTGATCTGCCCACTTGGGCCTCCCAAAGTGCTGGGATTACATGGGTGAGCCACTGCGCCTGGCCTTTTTTTTTTTTTTTTGACACTGAGTATCACTCTGTCATCCAGGCTAGAGTGCAGTGACATAATCTCAGCCTCCTGGGTTGAAGTGATTCTTGTGCCTCAGCCTCCCAAGTAGCTGGGATTACAGGTGCCCACCACGACGCCTGGCTAATTTCTGTATTTTTAGTAGAGATTGGGGTTCACTATCTTGGTCAGGCTGGCCTTGAACTCCTGACCTCAAGTGATCTGCCTGCCTCGACCTCTCAAAGTGCTGGGATTACAGCACACCTGGCAGGAATCTGCTTCTAATCTTACTTCCTTCATCAAACTAACAGCCATGGACTAACTGGCGGGGATTCTGTTGATCTGCTCTAAGAAAGCTAGCACATCTGGCACAGCACTCAATTGGGACACCTCTTGGTTATGTTCACCCTCATTTACAATGATCTGTCTGGTTTTTGCAAGAGCCAGATTGATGAGTTAAATGGGGATATCCTGGGAACCAACCACTGCCATTCCACCTGGGCTGGGGAATTGCTTCTGATTTACTCTCTTGGGAGGGGGATGAGGAAGCAGTTTCTATTTGGCCTTTCCTATCCTAATGACTCTTATTTCATTCTTTTTTTGGAGACGGTTTCATTCTGTCACGTAGGCTGGAGTGCAGTGGTGCAATCTCAGCTCACTGCAATCTTAACTTGCCGGGTTCAAGCAAACCTCCCCTCTCAGCGTCCTGAGTAGCTGGAACTACAGGAGTGTGCCATGATACCCAGCTAATTAAAAAAAAAATTGGGGGCTGGGCGCGGTGGCTCACGCCTGTAATCCCAGCACTTTGGGAGGCCGAGGCGGGCGGATCACGAGGTCAAGAGATCGAGACCGTACTGGCCAACGTGGTGAAACCCCGTCTCTACTAAAAATACAAAAAAAAAAAATAGCTGGGCGTGGTGGTGCATGCCTGTAGTCCCAGCTACTCGGGAGGCTGAGGCAGGAGAATTGCTTGAATCCGGGCGGCGGAGGTTGCAGTGAGCCGAGGTCGTGCCACTGCACTCCAGCCTGGCGCCTGGTGATGGAGTGAGACTCTGTCTCAAAAAAAAAAAAAAAAAATTTGGAGAGATGAGGTTTCACTATGTTGCCCAGGCTGGTTTCAAACTCCTGGGCTCAAGCAATTCTCCCACCTTGGCCTTCCAAAGTACTGGGATTACAGGTTTGATAATGGCTCTTACTTCAGGAAACCAATGTGAGAGATCTGCTATCTGCTAAGTACATCTGTTCCACTATGTATTCAGCGACGAGGGCAATAACCATCAAGCAGACCCATGGGCCAGATCTCCTTTTGTCTCCTGGCCTCTGTATGTCCCACCCTAATACATGTCCCTAATATTAGTGTCAGCTCCGACTCTGTATCCAAAAGCCTTAAAAGATCTGAGTATTTTCCTTTCCCCAGGATACAGTTGCTCTGATAAACCTTTGGGGGAGTTCAAGGCCAGCTTGATTAACACGGAGAAACTCCGTCTCTACCAAAAATACAAAATTAGCCAGGTGTGGTGGCATGTGCCTGTAATCTCAGCTACTCGGGAGGCTGACACAGGAGAATCGCTTGAACCCAGGGGGCAGAGGTTGTGGTGAGCTCGTGGTGAGCCGAGATCGCGCCATTGCACTCCAGCCTGGGGCAAAAAGAGAGAAACTCTATCTTTAGTAAAAGGCGAAAGATTTATACTATTTGAAGAGAAACCAGAGTATCGAAACTCCATTTTTTTTTTTTTTTTGTGGTGGAATGTCGCAGTGGAGTTTAGGAAACTGGTTTGCAGAGTCCCAGCCCCCTTCCAACATCAGAGAGGGATTCCACTGCTGTAGAGACTTTGCATCTCCGTTTTTGGGGGAGGGGCCCCGAGCGTCTTTTTTTGAGCAAAGGACGGTTGCATCTATTAGGCAAAGGCATGAAGCTATTATTATTCAAATATGATAGAAAGATGTGTAACTGCTGAGTAGAAAAAAGGGGTAGGCGCTGCCATTTATTTGCTTACTGACTTTCAGCTTCAAATTCACTCTCGTTTTCTCTGCTCTCTGATGTTGGAAGGGGGCTGGGACTCTGCAAACTCCTAAACTCCATTGCTGTCCTTCTGTTAGGTTCTGCTCATACGGGCACTTGATGGAGACTGGGAGGCCAGAAGAAGAGAGAAGGGAATAGCTTCCCATTATTTTTGGATTTGTTCAGAGTCACTCTATCATTAGAAGTTGGCTCCAGCCTTCAGCTTCTTTCTGCATTCCAAGAACCTGCCTTGAAGATGGCTCTTCAGAGGAATGAGCAGCATTCCCGGTGGTGCTTCACTGAGTCTGAGCCTCAACTCTGCAGGGCCCCACCTCCCGGCTCACAGGTCAAGGTAATCCCAGCTCTTCCCTTTTGTCCCTCAGCCCTCCTTGCTTCTTGTAGTTACTGGTTCTGCCTTGTCTCAGGGTTCTCTTTTCCATTTTCCTCTTTTAGTCCTCCAACTCCTGTGTAACCAAGTTCCTGTATGAAATTTCCTCCATTTGTTATTTTGTTGGTTTTTTTTTTTTTTTTTTTTTTTTTTTTTTTTTTTTTTTTTTTTTTTTTTTTTTTTTTTTTTTTTTTTTTTTTTTTTTTTTTTTTTTTTTTTTTTTTTTTTTTTTTTTTTTTTTTTTTTTTTTTTTGAGACGGATTCTTGCTCTGTTGCCCAGGCTGGAGTGCAGTGGTGTGATCTCGGCTCACTGCAACCTCTGCCTCCTGGGTTTAAGCGATTCTCCTGCCTCAGCCTCCCAGGTAGCTAGGAGTAGAGGTGCACATCACCATGCCCAGCTAATTTTTGTATTTTTTTTAGTAGAGACAGGGTTACACCATGTTGGCCACGCTGGTCTCGAACTCCTGACCTCAAGTGATCCACCCTCCTTGGCCTCCCAAATTGTTGGTATTACAGGCATGAGTCACTGCACCATGACCTAATTTTTGTATTCTTAGTAGAGATGGGGTTTCACCATGTTGGTCAGGCTGGTCTCGAACTCCTGACCTCAGATGATCCACCTGCCTTAGCCTCTCAACATGCTGGGACTACAGGTGTGAGCTACCACACCCGGCCAGCCACTGCAACTGGCCTCTATTTGAAATACATAATGTAGTTTCTGTTTTCCTGACTAAGCCCTATCTGATCCACAAAATTATCATCAATCGTACAACAGATAAACTGTGATATAAACATACATTGAGATAGTATACAAAGAGAATGAATCTCCCAAATGTAATACTGAATTCACACCTGAATTCATACAGCATAACTCCACTTCTATAAAGCTTAAACACTGGCAACATTAACGTATATTTGTACACATGGGTGATAAAAACATTAAAAAAAAAGCAAGGAAATTATTATCACAAAAGTTGAAATATGAACAAGGAACAAAGCTGGAAAACTTATACTTCCTGATTTGAAAACTTACTACAAAGCTACAATCATCAAAATAGAATGGTATTGGCATAAAGACAGACAGATAGACCAATGAAATAGAACAGAGGCCCAGATATAAACTCTCACTCTCCACAAACTCTCACATATATAAGCATTTCTTTCTTTCTTTCTTTTGTTTATTTTTTTGAGAATGGGGGTCTCATTCGGTCACCCAGGCTGGAGTAAAGTGATGCAATTTCAGCTCACTGCAATCTCTGCCTCCTGGACTCAAGCAATCCTCCCACCTCAGCCTCCTGAGTATCTGGGACCACAGGTGCAAGCCACTACCACGCCTGTCTAATTTTTTGTATTTATTTTTGGTAGAGATACGGTTTCACCATATTGCCCAGGCTGGTCTCGAACTCCTGAGTTCAAGAGATCTGCCCACCTCGGCCTCTCAAAGTGCTGGGATTACAGGTGTGAGCCACTGTGCCTGATCTGCAAGTGATTTCTTAAATTTTTTTTTTTTTTTGAGACGGAGTTCTACTCTTGTCGCCCAGGCTGGAGTGCAATGGCACTGTTGTGGCTCACCGCAACCTCCATCTCCCAGGTTCAAGCAATTCTTTGCCTCAGCCTCCCATGTAGCTGGGATTATAGGCATGTGCAACCACGCCCGGCTAATTTTTGTATTTTTAGTAGAGACAGGGTTTCACTGTGTTGGCCAGGATGGTCTCGATCTCCTGACCTCGTGATCTGCCCACCTTGGCCTCCCGAAGTGCTTGAATTACAGATGTGAGCCACTACGACTGGCCTAAATTTTTTATTTATCTTATTTTCTTAGAGATCGGTCTTGCTATGTTGCCCACCCAGGATGGACTCAAATTCCTGGGCTCAAGTGATCTTCCCACCACACCCTCCTGAGTAGCTGGTATCACAAGCACATACCATCATGCCTGGCCTATGATCACATTATTATTATTATTTTTTCGAGATGGAGTTTCACTCTTGTTATCCAGGCTGGAGTGCAATGGCGCAATCTCGGCTCACTGCAACCTCTGCCTCCCAGGTTCAAGTGATTCTCTTGCCTTACCCTCCAGAGTAGCTGGGATTACAGGGGTGCACCATTACGCCTGGCTAATTTTGTATTTTTAGTAGAGATGGGGTTTCTCCATGTCGGTCAGGCTGATCTCAAGCTCCTGACCGTAGGTGATCCACCCACATTGGCCTCCCAAAGTGCTGGGATTACAGGCATAAGCCACGGCGCCCGGCGATTTTTTTTTTTTTAATAGAGTCTTGCTCTGTTGTCGAGGCTGGAGTGCTGTAGTGCAATGCAGCCTTAAACTTGATCAGGTTGGGTGCAGTGACTCATGCCTGTAATCACAGCACTTTGGGACGCTGAGGCATGTAGATCACCTGAGGTCAGGAGTTTGAAACCAGCTTGGCCATCATGGTGAAACTCCATCTCTACTAAAAATACAAAAATTAGCCAGGCATGGTGGCACGCACCTGTAATCCGTCTACTTGGGAGACTGAGGCAGGAGAATAGCTTGAACTCGGGAGGCGGACGTTATAGTGAGCTGAGATCGTGCTACCGCACTCCCACCTGGGTGACAGCAAGACTCCATCTCAAAAAAAAAAAACAAAAAAACTCGATCAAATGATTTTCGCCAAGAGTGCTAAGACCATTTAATGGGGAAAGGACAGGTTTTTGTTTGTTTGATTAATTTTTGCTTTTTAAACAAATAGTGCTGGGAAAACTGGATATCCACATGTAAGAGAATAAAGTTGGACCCTTACCTAACACTATATCCAAAAATTAACTCAAAATGGATCAAAAACCTAAATGTAGGATCTAAACCTTTAAAACTCTTAGAAGAAAGCATGCAGTAAAACTTCCCAACATTGGATTTGAAAATAACTTTTTTGGATCTGACACCAAAGGCAAGGGCAGCAACAAGAACAAAATAGACAAATTAACCTTGATGGACATTTAAGAATTTTGTGCATCAAAAAACAGTATCAACAAATTCAAAAGGAAATTGACAGAATGGGAGAAAACATTTGCAAGTCACATATCGGATAAGGGATGGATATCCAGGATATATAGAGAGCTCCTAAAACTCAACACCAACAACAAAAACCAAGCAACCCAAAAATGAACAAAGGACTTGATCGGTGTTTCTCCAAAAAAAAAAAAAAAAAAAAACACACACACACAAATAGACAATAAGCACATAAAAAGGTTTTCAACATTACTAATCATTAGTAAAATGCGAATAAAAACTACAGTGAAAGAATGAAAGACTACACTTTCAGGGATCATTTCCCTTTTTCTGTTTTTTAAGACTGAGTCTCACTCTTGCCCAGGCCGGTGTGCAGTGGCGTGATCTCAGCTCACCGCAATCTCCGACTCCCGGGTTCAAGTGATTCTCCCCTCAGTCTCCTGAGTAGCTGGGATTACAGGCACCCACCACGTCTGGCTCATTTTTGTATTTTTGGTAGAGATGGGGTTTCATCATGTTGGCCAGGCTGGTCTCAAACTCCTGACCTCAAGTGATCCACCTGCCTCGGCCTCTCAAAGTGCTGGGATTATAGGCATGAACCACCGTGCCTAGCCCATTTCTCTTTTTTTTGAAACAGGATCTCGCTTTGTCTCTGAGGCTGGAGTACTGTGGTGTGATCACAGCTCACTGTAGCCTCAACCTCCGGAGCTCAAGTGATCTTCCCATCTTAGCCTTCCCAGTAGCTGGGGACTGTAGGTGTGCACCACATGCTAATGTTTTTTTTTTTTTTTGAGATGGAGTTTTGCTCTTGTTGCCCAGGCTGGAGTGCAATGGCGCGATCTTGGCTCACCACAACCTCTGCCTCCCGGGTTCAAGCAATTCTTCTGCCTCAGCCTCCCAGCTAGCTGGGATTACAGGCATACGCCACCATGCCCGGCTGATTTTTGTATTTTTAGTAGAGACAGGGTTTCACCATGTTGGCCTGGCTGGTCTTGAACTCCTGATCTCCTGATCTGCCTGCCTTGGCCTCCCAAAGTGCTGGGATTACAGGCGTGAGCCACCACGCCCGGCCAATTTTTGTACGTTTTGTGGACACAGGGTCTTGCCATGTTGCCCAGTCTCACTGTTTCTATAGTTAATTATAAGAAAAGTTTCTCTGAATGTGTGGAGCACTGGAAACCATGAGGAGGTGGCACAGCATTCTCCCCTGGGCATCAAGCTGGCTGTTGGTGTTGCTTTGCTACAACCACCATTTGCCATTGTCTTCCTTGTTTTCCTTTAGGAGAGTAGGAGAGAGAGGACACAGTCTGGGTGGTTTCCCTGAAAAAAAAAAAAAAAAAAAACTACAATGAGATACCACCTCCCACTTGTTCACACTTGTTGGGATGATTACCATCAAACAAGCAAACAGAAAATAAGTGTTGACAAGGATGTAGAGAAACTGGAACGCTTGTGCACTGTTGGCAGGAATGTAACATGGTGCAGCCATCATGCAAAACGGGTTGGCAGCTCCTCGAAAAATTAAAACAGAATTACCATGCAATCCAGCAATTCCACCTCTGGGTATATACCCCAAAGAACTGAAAACAAGGTCTCAAAGAGATATTTGTACACCACGTGCATAGCAGCATTACTGGAAACAGTGCAGGCGTCCACGGACGGATGAACGGATAAATGTCTTAGTTACTTTGCGCTGCTCTAACAGAATACCTGAGACTGGGTAATTTATAAAGAACAGAGATTTATCTCTTATGGTTCTGGGGGCTAGCTGGGAAGTCCAAGATTGAGGGACCCACCTCTGGCGAGGGCCTTCTTGCGGCATCATCTGATGGTGGTAGGCAGAAGGGCAAGAGAGCATGAGGGAGAGAGAAGGGGGCCTGATCGTCATCCTCTTATCAGGAACCCACTATCAAAACAATAGCATTCATCCATTCATTCGGGCAGAACTCTTGTGATCTAATTATCTCTTAAAGATCCCTCCTTTCAACACCATTGAATTGGGGATTAAGTTTCTTACACATGGCCACGTGTGGTGGCTCACATCCATAATCCCAACACTTTGGGAGGCTAAGGAGGGAGGATCGCTTGTGCCCTGGAGTTCAAGGCCAGCCTGGGCAACATAGTGATACCTCATCTCTACAAAATAAATGAATAAATAATAAACTAATAAAAACAAAAATTAGCCAGGCATGGTAGCATGTGCCTATAGTTCCAGCTGCCTGCGAGGTTGAGGTGGGAGGATCGCTTGAGCCTAGGAGATGGAAGCTGCAGTGAGCCGTTAATGAACCACTGTTCTCCAGCCTGGGCAACAGAGCAAGACTTTGTCTAAAAAATAATAATTAAAGAAAGAAAACAGAAAACTTTCCAACACATGAACTTTGGGGGACACAGTCAAGCCATAGCAATAAGCAAAATGTGGCAAACCCCTACAAAAGAATATTAGTCTGTCTTTAAAAGGAGGGAAATTCTGCAATGTGTTACAACAGGGATGAACTTGGCGCGGTGGCTCACGCCTGTAATCCCAGCACTTTGGGAGGCCGAGGCGGGCGGATCATGAGGTCAAGAGATCGAGACCATCCTGGTCAACATGGTGAAACCCCGTCTCTACTAAAAATACAAAAAAGTTAGCTGGGCGTGGTGGCGCGCGCCTGTAGTCCCAGCTACTTGGGGGGCTGAGGCAGGAGAATTGCTTGAACCTGGGCGGCGGAGGTTGCAGTGAGCCGAGGTGACGCCACTGCACTCCAGCCTGGCGCCTGGTGACGGAGTAAGACTCTGTCTCAAAAAAAAAAAAAAAAAAACTTTATGCTAAGTGAAATAAGCCAGTTACATAAAAAATAAACACTATATGGCTCTACTTATATGAAGTACTTAGAGTAGTCAAAATCATAGACACAGAAAGTAGAGTAGTAGCTGCCAGGGGTTAAGGGAGTGGGGGATGGGTAATTATTGTTTAATGAATAGTTTCAGTTTTTCAAGATGAAGAGTTAAGAAGTTGGATAATGGTGATAATTGCACAAAATTATGAATGTATTTAGTACTACTACATTGTAC
Source organism: Alouatta palliata (assembly GCA_004027835.1). NCBI lineage: Eukaryota > Metazoa > Chordata > Mammalia > Primates > Atelidae > Alouatta > Alouatta palliata. The sequence goes on from PVKV010008059.1 coordinate 27,913, forward strand.
ACTTAAGAATGGTTAGGCCGGGCGCGGTGGCTCACGCCTGTAATCCCAGCACTTTGGGAGGCCGAGGCGGGTGGATCACGAGGTCAAGAGATCGAGACCATCCTGGTCAACATGGTGAAACCCCATCTCTACTAAAAATACAAAAATTAGCTGGGCATGGTGGCACGTGCCTGTAGTCCCAGCTACTCGGGAGGCTGAGGCAGGAGAATTACCTCCAGGAGGCGGAGGTTGCGGTGAGCCGAGATCGTGCCACTGCACTCCAGCCT
>PVKV010008059.1:28278-57732 GCA_004027835.1 Alouatta palliata
GTCTCAAAAAAAAAAAAAAAAGAATGGTTAAGATAGGCCAGGTGCGGTGGCTCATACCAGTAATCCCAGCATTTTGGGAGGCCAAGGTGGGTGGATCACTTGAGGTCAGGAGTTCAAGACCAGCCTTGCCAAAATGGTGAAACACCCATCTCTACTAAAAATACAAAAATTAGCCAGGCGTGGTGGTGCACGCCTGTAATCCCAGCTGCTTGGGAGGCTGAGGCAGAAGAATCGCTTGAACCCGGGAGGCAGAGGTTGCAGTGAGCCAAGATCATGCCACAGTACTCAAGCGTGGGCGACAGAGTAAGACTCCGTCTCAAGAACAACAGCACAAACCCCTAAAGAACATCATGTACCCTAATTTGGAGAAAGAGCAAAAAACCCATCATGACTGCCCCTGGCAGTCTGGAGGCAGAAGAATGTTAAGCAGGACGGCTACATGTGAGGTAAGAGCAAGATGACGGAGGAGGGACTGAAAAGCCCGAGGTTATACTAAAATTGGAATATGCTAATATGCTAAAAACTTGAAACGATACAGAGAAGATTAGCATGGCCACTGTGCAAGGATGACACACAAAAAATAACAGAAAAAATAGTAAAAATAAAAAGACCAAGGTTGAGTTCCCAGCAGCCAATAATTGAGGCTGAGGCTGTGTAAACATGACATCCCATGCTAGGAGTCAGGACCTCTCACCAGTCTCCAGGGAGTCAGACCCGGCTCTTTTGTTGTTGTTTTTTAGACAGAGTTTCGCTCTTGTTGCCCAGGCTGCCATGCAATGGCGAGATCTCAGTTCACTGCAAACTCTGCCTCGTGGGTTCAAGCGATTCTTCTGCCTCAGCCTCCCGAGTAGCTGGGATTACCACCATATCAGGCTAATTTTTTGTATTTGTAGTAGAGATGGGGTTTCCCTTCCCCATGTTGGCGAGGCTGGTCTCAAACTCCTGTCCTCAGGTGATCCACCTGCCTCAGCCTCCCAAAGTGCTGGGATTACAGGCATGAGCCACTGTGCCCAGCAGACAAGCATCTTTCATCTCCTCCTCCTCCACTTGTGCTAACAGAGGGTCCCTGCCTGCTGATCATTTTCAGATGTGGGTGCAAATCTGAATCAGTGTAGAGACATCAGCAATCCACTGGGAGAGGTGAATTGAGAGGGTAGGCAGAGTTGGAGAACAGGTGCGAGTGAGTCCTGGGAGGGACGTTCCTAAGAAATTGGGTAGAGGCCCTTTAATAAACACAGAAAGGCTTTATGTGGGAGTTGCAGATTCCAGCGGGTGAAGGGGAACCCCCGCTGAAAATCCTGGAACAGGTTGAATAGAGGAACTGAGCAGGTGGGAGCAGGGATGTGAGAGAGGAATAGGAGGCCAAGGGCAGGGGGGACACCAGACTCTGCCTGCATTTCCCCCCATCCTCGTGGAGAGCTGCAACCGGTTTTACAGGACACTCCTGGCTTTGCCTGAGATCAATGACCCCATTCAGAGAGAGTTGATGGCACCATGCGGCAATGCAGGCAGCCAAGGGGTTAACCTTAGGCCAGCTGGCTCTGGGGTGGTGTGAGGGGGTGGGCCGCCACCCCCTCCGGTTGCCTTGGCACCAGTGTAGGCGCCTGCTCTGCTGCTGGGAACCTCCGCAGAGCCCAGGGCCCTTCGCTGCCAGTCTGCTCTCCACTCTCGGTCCCGAGTGGTTCCAGGCGCTGGGCCCTTAGGCTTCGTCTGGATTCCCATCCTCCACTCCAGGAGAGATCGGCTCAGCCCGGCTGGTGCAGGCGAGTCCAGCACAGACACAGACACAGACACGCAGATGCGCAGTCTCTAGGGCTGCTCCTTAGCCTCCTGGGTTAGCAGCCGGGGGCCACCTGCGCTCTCTGCACGCAGCCCTCGCCTCGCGGAGAAAGCCGACGCTGAATGGGTGGGGGGCGGGGCAGGGACGAGGGTCCCTGAGGAGAGACCCTCCTTTCTTCAGGCGGCGGGGGAGATGAGAGACCCCACGGAGCTCAGGTCAGAAACAAGGGAGTAGAGTAGTAGAGGCCAGGCGAGGCGAAGCGAGGAATCTCGGGCCCTGTGTGTGGGGGTGGAGGACAGCCCCCTGCTCCTCCTTCCAATCTCTGCTTCTCCTGGGGACCCCCTCCGCCCTCCCAGGGGCCCCGGCTCTTCCCCCTCCCCCAAGGCCCTGTACCCTCTGCGGATTGGTCCTCAGACTGCTGGGGGCGGGGCCCGAGGGCCCTGACGTCACTGGCTGGGGGGGCGGGTGGCTGGAGGAGGGGGTGACGGAGCCCGGCTCAGCACCTCGGAGAGCTCCCTCCCCGGCCTTGTTTTGCTCTGGCATCGCCGCCGGGGGAGGGAACGAGGGGGCCGGACACCGGGCGTAGAGGCAGGGGGATGGCCATGGAAGGGTCGAGGTGCACCGGTGGGCAGAGGGCCCAGCCGTGATCCAGCGACGGGTTTGGGGCGCCGGGCAGGGTAGGGGGCAGCGGGCGGCGGCAGCAGTGGCCACACATCTGGATGGAAGCGAGCTTTGTCCAGACCACCATGGCTCTGGGGCTGTCCTCCAAGAAAGCGTCCTCCCGCAACGTGGCCGTGGAGCGTAAGAACCTGATCACCGTGTGCAGGTGGGCACCGCTGGCGGGCGGGGGCTGGATGGTCAGGGAGCGGGGTTGGGGTGGACTGCGGAAACCCGGACTGAGCGCTGCCGCGGAGAAAAGGGAGGGGAGCAAAGGGTCGAGAAGAATGCGTCCACAGTCCCTCTCAGGCCCAGAACCCAAAGTGGGGCTGCAGTCTGGTCCCTACCCTTCTAGGCCAAGCCAGGCCTATGTTGGGGTCTGGCCCTGGGGGGGGGGGGTGAGGGGTGTTTAATTGGCACTGCAGCTTCCTGTGAGAACCAGGAAGTGACACTGTGTGAAGGGGGAGGGGTGGGGATGCCTGGCTCCCTTGCTAGGAGTGGGGCAGGATGGGCACAGGGGACCCTGTGGGGGGATAAATGCCCTCCAAGCATACCCTCATTGCCACCCCTGTCAAACTGGCCTCTTTGGGGTGGGGCTCTCCAATGTTCAGATTCTGGAGCAGGGATGGCCCGGGTCAACCAGGCATGGGGCAGAGCCCATGAATCCCTCCGGGGAAGGGTGAGGGGCACCGCCCAAGACATGGGAAGGACAAGAGCCTGGGTTCTGGGTTCAAGGGGAGAATATTGGGAGGGCAGGGCCATTGATCTTTGAGGGTGGAATGGTTGCAGAGTTGGAAAGATTCTCCACGTTTGTGGAGCCCAGGAAGTGATCCTGTCCACTTCAGCCCTGCAGTGACTCACCGTCCCTGCCCTGCCCCAAAATCAGGGCATGGCCAGCTGCTTGGCCACTCCCCCTGCAGCCCACACCTGCACTCTCCTCTGGCGCTGGGTTCCCTTGCAAGCTGCAACCTCCCCTGGGCCCCATGCCTACCAGGTATTGCCCTCTCAGGGCAGGGTGCTTCCGGGGGCAGGGCTCAGTCTTCCCTCACCAGCCCCACCTGCCTACACATATAGGCCTCAGCAGAGCTGTAGCCCACCTGATGCCCTGAGGCCCATTAGTGCCCACCTGATATCCTGACTCCTGGCTCCCTTAGCTCCTTCCAGGTCCCTGGGCACACATTCAGCCATGCTGCATCTGTCTCCCAGCATCTTATCCCTAGAGCCCAGCACAGTGCTGTGCACATCAGACCTCTGCAGAAATGCCTGGAACATTAAGGACGGAGAGAGTGCAGCAATGGCCCAGCCCACAGTGCAGGCACTGCCGTGACCCTCATTCCCCACAACCCCTACCAGTGTGCTGTAAAACAAAGATTTATGTCTTTGGGGCCAGATGGTCCTAGGTCAAGCTCTTACTCTGTCAGCTTTAGCTGTGCAACCTTGGGGAGGTCTCTTAACCACTCTGGGCCTCGGGTGCCCCGTCATCCCCATTTTAGATGTCACAGCCACACCAAAGAATGGTAATGGCATCATCCATGTAAAGCCTAGCTCAGTGTCTGGCACACAGAAAGAGCCCTGTCCTAATGACATGCTTCCTGTCCCTCTCTGCTCTTGACTTGCTAGGCTCTTCTTTTTTCTCTTGCCTGCCAAAGTAGCTGAGCCTCTCGAATACGTGGGGAGAATGAGGGAACTCTCCTTGGCCTAGGTGGGAGAAGAAGTTTGAGTGGGCTGAAGGTGGCTTAGGGCTGGGGGGAAGGATAGAGTTTTGGGGGATCAGGGATGTGACAAAGACTCAGTAACCCCCAGGCCCCTCCTGCCTCATCACTGTCACATGGTTTGCCTCCAGCTCCCAGAACAGTTCCCTTTAGCAGGCCGTGGGCTCCCCTGGGCCCTGGCCTCCCTGTCTCCATGGTAACCTGCAGCAGCCACTGCATCTCCTATCAGAAAGCACGCCACAGGGTTCCTGGGGCCAATGACCACCTCTGTGGCACCCCTGAAGACAGATACCAGATGGCTGCCACACAACACAGTTGAGGCCCCATCAAGGTCTGACCCAGATGACCAGGAGAAATCAAGTTGCAGGAGGGTGGGCATAGTGAAGCTGGGATAATGCCCCAAACACAGGCTGGCTCTCAGCAGGGCAGCCTTCCCAGCCACGGCCCTGTTCCTCACCATCCCTACCCAGCAGCCTGTAGGCACCTACCTACCTTCTCTCTACCTACCTGCCTGGGCTCTCAGCCAAAATTTAATGAGGCAGGTACGATTGTTCCCATTTGCATCTGGCAAGAGGGGCCTCAGAGAGGGGCCCAAGGCCACATGAGTGTCACAGGGAAACAGGATTTGAATCCAGCAGGCTGCCTCCCTTCAGTGCAACCCCAAGACTGACCTGGCTCTGATCTGAGGCCAGATCAACTCCAAGTCCAAAAGGAAAGAGGGCAAGGGCTCAGCTGTGCAATTGGCCTGACAGCTGCAGAGGTCAGTGCTCTGGGGCTGGAGACTTGCAGAGCAGAGGACGAAGGGCAGTGGAGCAGGGGCTGCTCCAGGCCTTGGTCATCATGACAGCTGCCAGGAGGCCACAGATGTAGCAGAAAGAGCAGGGGCTTCAGAATCAGAATCAGACATACCTGCTTGAGTCCTCATAAGCCATGTGACTCTGAACAGATCAGTCAACCTCTTGGACCATCAGTTTCTTTACCTGTAAAATGAGGATGAAAGTGATAATAACGGGACCTACCTCTCAGGGCTGTGGTGAGCATGGGCAAGGTAATGCTTGCAAAGTACTTTGCTTGGCATATTATAGGGCTTGATAAATATAAGAAAAAGACATTTCCAAGCAGCTCCCATATCCCTGGGCACCCCACTCCTGCTCTGCCACCCACAATAGGGAAATCATGAGATGTTAGAAACTGTGTCCTCTTCCCTGCCCCACTCCACTTTGGGGATGGCAGGTGGACATTGCAGGGGTAGCAACTGCAGAGGGAGCCTAAGGTTTAGACAGGATTGGAGAAGGGGGCGCTGCGTGGTTTCAGTCCTTCAGCCCCACAAGCTTCCCTTGGCTCCCTTCCTCCCTGAGAAGCCAGGCCCCCAAGCCCCTTCCGGGGATCTGCTGCCAGTGCCCCCTCCTGCCCAGTGTCTGTGTCAGGCCTACACCCTGCCCCTCCCTGCCCCGCCCCCGCCCAGCTCTGCACTGCCTGGTTCTGGGCAGCTGGTGTGTGGGAGGCCAAGCCGGGAATGAAAAGGGGGAAGGGGGTATCTGTGTGCTGGGAACCCACCTGGCCACCTGCGCATGCCCACACTCCACGTGCACAGTGCCAACTCACATGCCCTGGCACAGGTGACCCAATCCCCAAAAGGGACTGAAGGTTGTTCCAGCAATCACAGAAGACAGCTTAGGGTGGGGTACACACCGACTTCTAACACGTAGTTGACCCTGGCCTCGCACACACAGACTCTGAAGGGCAGTCCAGGGGGAAGGGGCTCGGGGACTGCCCCCAGCTTGTGGCACCTCATCTTCCTTTTTCAGCCCCTCTCACCCCTTGCTCCTGAAGCTTCCTTTCTCTGGCTGTCACCTCTCCTGTCACTCACTCTGTCAATCAGTCTCCCACCTGTCACCCTCCCTCCCCACCAGCCACCCTCTCACTCCACATGACCCAGTACCTCTGTGGTCACTGTAGCCTCACCTGTCTCCCCGCTCCCTCTGGCCCGCCCCCACATCCATGCCCTTCCTGACCTCTGCTCTGCTAGTGCTCCCTTCCCCTGCCTCCATTGCCTGTCTCCTCACCTGACGCCCCACTGCCCCGTCTCCCCACCTCGCCACCCAGGTTCTCTGTGAAAACACTGCTGGAGAAGTACACAGCGGAGCCCATCGATGACTCATCAGAGGAGTTTGTCAATTTTGCAGCCATTTTAGAGCAGATCCTCAGCCACCGCTTCAAAGGTGGGTCCAGGTTCCCTTCCCACGTGGTCCAGTCCTCCCAACTCCCAGCCTTTAGCTCCCAGCTGCCCCGCTCTGATATACTTCATGGACTCTGAACCCCCTGATTGACCCTGGTCCCCACCTGGGCCATGCACAGAAGCTCATGTACAGATCTGGGAAGAGGCAGAGGCCTTTGGCCTACAATTCCCATCAGTGGGCAAGCTACATGCTGGGGTGCCTGCTGCATATACGCATGCGAGTGCATATACCTTTGTGGGGGGAGGTTGCTTGTACTTATGCATGGGAGTCCCCCAATACATGGACCCTCTCCGAACTCCCTGGTCTTGCTGAGCCCCCTCCCTGCCCTGGCTCAGCCTGTGCCCCAGCAGGTCCAGTGAGCTGGTTCAGCTCAGATGGGCAGCGGGGCTTCTGGGACTACATCCGGCTGGCCTGCAGCAAAGTGCCCAACAACTGTGTGAGCAGCATCGAGAACATGGAGAACATCAGCACGGCCCGGGCCAAGGTGAGGGGCCTGGAGCAGGCAGCTGCTCTCTGCTCTGGACACAGGGGGCCTGCCTGTTTCTTGGTCATCACCCCCTGTCCACAGCCCAGGGGAGAAGGGCCACACCTGATGCTGGATACACGAGTCCCTCCGGGGCAGCAAGTAAAGGTGAACATGCTTTCCAGGGCCGGGCATGGATCCGGGTGGCACTGATGGAGAAACGCATGTCAGAATATATCACCACGGCTCTGCGGGACACCCGGACCACCAGGTCAGACTTCCCAGGCAGCTCGGCACAGGTCTCAGGGTGCATTTGCATTGCCCAAACAGCTGATCCTTAAGTTCCTGCAGCATCCTTCAGTTCCTGTACTACAAGTCCCAGCACCAGCCTGTATAGCTGATTTCCCCCTTCCAGGCTGGCCTGCAGTCCCAGGGCAAACTTTACTCACCACCACCATGACTTGCAAGTCAAATCTGGTGCCCATTATCCGCCATCATTGCCCAGCACACTCCACCCTGGCATGCCTCTGGATTAGCCTCAGCCATGCGCCATCGCATGTGCTGGCTTGCTCCATGACCTACAAGACAGCCCTTCTGGCTCTCCAAACAATGGCAGCAGCTCTGTACTTGCTATCCCCAGACACGGAGTCCCTGCATGGGGAGTTCAACTCCTGAACTGTGGGTTCGAAGGGAGGCTGGGTGCCTGAGGCAGGGGGTTACAAGGTGAAATGTGCCTGTGTGTCCAGGTGCATCTGAAGCTGTCTGGGTATGGCGAGGGGCACGTACCTTCCCCTCCCAACTGGCCACACCCAGCCTGATGTTTTTGCTGCATTTGATTCCTCAGTCTACACATTTCAGGGCTCAAGTCAACACGTTTTTTAGGCACCTACTATATACCAAGCACTAAGATTAAGGCTCACTTCCAGATGTGAAGGATCTGGGTAACCCAGTACTTGAGGAGCAAAGGGTAGCTCAGGGGAAGGAGTCGACTCAGGGAATATCCATTCTAGGTGATGGGGCCACAGGTTCGAGCCCTAGGCTGAGGGCGGAGAGAGGCTCCAGGCCTGCAGGCTGATCAGGAAGGAGAATCAGCCTTCCTTCAAGAGGGGGTGGCAGTAAGCCAACAACAGCAGCCCTGAGGGGGCTCCAGCAACTGCTATACCATCCTCTGCCTCTCCACAGACGGTTCTATGACTCTGGAGCCATCATGCTTCGGGACGAAGCCACCATTCTCACGGGAATGCTGATTGGACTCAGCGCCATCGACTTCAGGTGGGGTCTGCCAGGCGGCGGTGGTGGAGGGGGCTGTTTCCCCCGCAAATCTTCTACCCCAACCCCTCATACCCGCCCCCAACCCTGTGGCTCCTCTGCCCCAGCTTCTGTCTAAAGGGGGAAGTCCTGGATGGGAAGACCCCCGTGGTTATCGACTACACACCCTACCTAAAGTTCACACAGAGGTGAGCAGCTCCATGACTGCGGCGGGGCGGGGACGGGCCCCCGGGACATCCTGGGGACGTCCTCGTCCCACCGCCCTCGGGGGCCAGCGCGGACGCGCGGGGGGAGGGGAGGGACCGCGCGTGCCCACTGCTCCCTCCCCCAAGCTACGACTACCTGACCGACGAGGAGGAGCGGCACAGCGCCGAGAGCAGCACGAGCGAGGACAACTCGCCTGAGCACCCGTATCTGCCGCTCGTCACCGACGAGGACAGCTGGTACAACAAGTGGCACAAGATGGAGCAGAAGTTCCGCATCGTCTACGCGCAGAAGGTGCGCGACGCCGGCGGGCCTTGAGGGTGGGCAGGTCGGGGCGGGGAGCCGGGCATCCCAGGGCGGGGCGGGGACGAGGGCCGCGGCCGGGACGTCCTCCCCGCCGCCCGAGCTGAGCCGGCGCCTCGCAGGGCTACTTGGAAGAGCTGGTGCGTCTGCGCGAGTCGCAGCTGAAGGACCTGGAGGCGGAGAACCGGCGGCTGCAGCTGCAGCTGGAAGAGGCGGCGGCGCAGAACCAGCGCGAGAAGCGGGAACTGGAAGGCGTGATCCTGGAGCTGCAGGAGCAGCTGTGAGCGCACAGCCTGCCCTGACCCCTGACCCCTGATCCCGGCCGCCCCGACCACATCACCGGGTGAACCCCATCTTCATCTCTGTCGTCTCTAACATCACCCGACACAAGCACCCACCTCTCCAGCATCAACCCACTGATCCAGTCAGCTCCACCCCAGATGCCCACAATGACCTTCTAACATTGCCCCCAGCATAAGATCCAGTGACACCAACAGCCAGCGCCCCACTTCACCCTCAGTTACCCTTCAGCTAGAGTGGCCATCTACCCTTACTGCAGGGACCCCGACGTCACTCACCAGGACCTGCAGTGTTGCTCTGCAACCTTCAACGCGACTGTACGTGTCCCAGAGTTCAGCGCTTCGCTCACCTGCACCACAGGCTCACTGATCGTCATCACCCACTGTGACCCCCGGCCTCACTTCTCTAAGCCTTTCCATCACCCTGATCTTGTGGCATGATCCCCAAGACAACCTTACCCTTCAGGGATTCCCACACTATTCTCCACTGACACCCCCATCACCCCAGCTGACCCTACAACACTGCACCATTCCCTCCAACCCCGATATTTGTGCACGAATCCCTGTCACCCCTCCACTCCAGTACCATCTCCAGTTCCTCCTGGGATCTACCCCACTGACCCCAACACTGTATCCCCATTTTTGCCACTCAGAATTCATTCCTGACCCTTCCCTCATCCCCTTGCTGAATCTCCCTTCCTCACTTCTCCTACTTCCAGCCAGGCCTGACTCCTCCTCCCCCTCCCAGGACAGGTCTGATCCCCAGTGACCACGCCCCCCTGGCCCAGGGTTCCAAGGAGCTCACTACACCCCTGGTCAACCAATGGCCTTCACTGGGAACGCTCAGTGGGGCGGAGGGTGCCAGCAACTCCAAGCCCTACCGGAGGTAAGCCCCATCCAGGTACGATAGGGCCTGAGAGCGGGTTGGCCTGGGGAGGAAGGGCTTCCTCTACCAGCGCACCAGCTCTTGCTCTGCCACAGACACAGCTTCATGAGCACGGAGCCACTGTCAGCTGAAGCCAGTCTGAGCTCGGACTCCCAGCGCCTGGGAGAGGGCACGCGGGACGAGGAGCCCTGGGGCCCCATCGGTGAGCTCCCCAGCCCAACACCCAGTACTTCTCCAGGAAGGGCTAAGGCAAGGCCCTGGGGCCTGGAGGCAGGTCCTAGCCCATTCCCTCATTCTCTCAGCCTTACTTTTCTTTTTTTGAGATGGCATTTCACTGTTGTCCAGGCTGGAGTGCAGTGGCGCAATCTCAGCTCATTCCAACCTCCACCTCCTGGGTTCAAGCAATTCCCTTGCTTCAGCCTCCCAAGTAGCTGGGATTAAAGGTGCCCACCAGCACGCCCAGCTAATTTTTATATTTTTAGTAGAGGCGTTTCACCATGTTGGCCAGGCTGGTCTCAAACTCCTGACCTCAAGCAGTCTACCCGCCTCAGCCTCCCAAAGTGCTGGGATTACAGGTGTGAGCCACTGCACCCAGCCTTGCTCAGCCTTTCTTGAGGGATTAGCACAGCAATTAAGAGCTTGCTTTGGGGTGTCATGCAGAACCCAGCACAAATCCTGGCTGTGCCTCCTCTGGCCGTGTGAGCTCGGTCAATCAGTTTACCTCGATGAGTCCATTCTTTGCAAAATGGGAATGTTGGTAATCACCAGTGTTGTGTGGTGAGGGCTCAGTGGCTTTTTGATGTCATGACATCCTCAGGGGGCTCATAAACTCTTGGGGAACTCCTCAGACTAATTTGCTCTTATCTCATGCACACTGTGAACTACCTGCCTGACCCTTGTTTCCCCCTTCTCTTTGGCTGCCAGGAAGCTCAGAGCCAAATTAGTGGCTCCCTTCGAGCGAATGCCCAGGACTTCAACGCATGCACTTTGTGTTGACCTCATCCCTGGCTTCACCTTGGTTTTTCCCATCCTAGTTTTCTCTGTGCCTGGATTGCCTGTCTTTTCTTTTTTATAAGCAACCACACTGTATTGGATGACCTTAGATCGTTCTTTGAGACAAGGCAGGCTGTTGCCATGTAGCCCCATCACACTGTGTTTGTGATTGTCTGTGTGTCTGTCTCCCCCACCAGACTGTGAGCTCCACGAGGGCAGGGACCGTGTCTTGTCCGTTCTCTGTATCCCCAGTGCTTGGAACAGAGCGAGTGCTCACTGCATATTTAATAAATGGACAAACAGAGAGGATGACCCTCAGGGGGAGACAGAGACGTCCAGTAACAATTACAATACAGTGTCCCCAGCACCATCCCTGGTCCAGGCAGGTGCTTAACCACGATGTAACTGAAAATGGCCAACGCTCCGGAATAGATCAAGGCTTCCTGGGGGGTGACTTGAGGGCTGCCCCTCCACTGACCACCCCTCTACCAACTCCCACACATGCAGACTGGCTACCCGGCCTCACCCACCCTCTCTTCCCAGGAAAGGACCCCACGCCCTCCATGCTGGGCCTCTGCGGCTCCCTGGCCTCCATCCCCAGCTGCAAGTCCCTGGCGAGCTTCAAATCCAACGAGTGCCTGGTGAGCGACAGTCCTGAGGGCAGTCCGGCACTGAGCCCCAGCTGAGGAACGGCGTGGGCAGTGCCAGCCCCACCTGCCAGGGGCCATGGACACCTGCCACTTTTCTTCAACAAGAGCCCCCCAGTCCAGGCTACCCTTCCAGAGAACGCTGCCCGCCCAGCCAGGGCTCTCTCGGGGAAGATCCCCTCCGCTTGCCTTAGCTTCCTGCCTGTGGTGGCAGGGGCTGCAGAGGGAAGCTGGCTGGGCCAGGAGGCAGGGGTGCCCAAGCCACAGGAAGCCCCTGGGGAAGTCTACTCCATTCTTCCGGTGACCCTGGCACTCCTTCACTCATCTCCCCCACCCCCCCCACTCAAGGCTGGTGGACAAGCTTCCACACCCCCATCTCCCAGTTCCTAGCCTCTCTGTGTACGCTCTGGAGTCACTCCTTTCTAGCCCCCAGGCAAGAGTTTTTCGGGGGATCAGGCAAATAAAAATCAGAAGACTGAGGGCAGCCTTGTATGTGGGGGGCTGGGGCTGGGGCAGGGCCCAGTCTTGAGGTCTGAAGGAAGTACAGCCAGTGCCTGGCTTGCAAGCAAAGTCAGGCAGCATAGTGTGTCCTGTGGGGGCAGGCAGGCCAGCACTCAGGGAGTGGGTGGCTTCTGTGTTGTGTCCGAAATATTAGGTCTGCCCAGGGCAGGCCCAAGACATGCAAGTGCCCCCAAAACTCAACAGCCTTTAAGAAATCAATCAGCCGGGCGCGGTGGCTCAAGCCTGTAATCCCAGCACTTTGGGAGGCCGAGGCGGGCGGATCACGAGGTCAAGAGATCGAGACCATCCTGGTCAACATGGTGAAACCCCGTCTCTACTAAAAATACAAAAAAAATTAGCTGGGCGTGGTGGCGCGCGCCTGTAGTCCCAGCTACTCGGGAGGCTGAGGCAGGAGAATTGCTTGAACCCAGGCGGTGGAGGTTGCAGTGAGCCGAGGTGACGCCACTGCACTCCAGCCTGGCGCCTGGTGACAGAGTGAGACTCTGTCTCAAAAAAAAAAAAAGAAATCAATCAACCCCAGGCTGCGAAGAGGCAGAGCCCACCGGGGGCAGGATGGAGACACGCCCTGGTGGGGCCAGTGCCCTGTGCTGGCCTCAGCAATGGCACTTTGGCCCAAAGCTGCGGACCCCTCAGTTAGGCCAGAGCCTGGCAGTTAACCAACCGTCACTCCTCTGCTGTTGCTTAAGTTTCCCTTAAGGAGAGGTGTCACCATCCCCCATTCTAATCCTAACATGGGGGGTCCCAAAAGGGACCTCACCCCCAGGATGTCTACCTGTGGTCCCCCACACTCTAGGTCTTCACCCCGACTGACTCACCAGGTTGGAGGAGTCCTCCTCATGGGTGCCACCCTGGGCAGCCAAACCAGCACCAGGGTCCCTCCCAGGCCTCCCTCGCCAGCCACCCCAGGCCCCAGAGGCACAGGCACCAGACAGAAGTTCATCATCTTTAGACTTAGGAGTTAACAAGGGTCAGGGAGACTACGCCAGGCTGAGGGTTTCTTGGCTCCTGGAGACAGGTCCAGCTACAGCAAACACAGGGAAACACGAAGGGGGCAGCTGGAAGATTTGGTCTTGAACTTGGGGGGTGGGAAAGTGATGATCCCCATGATTGGAGCAGCAGGAAGAAGCTGCATCTAAGGAAGGCCAGGGGCAGCCCTGCCCTTGGGCTTGTCGCCAGGAGGGAAGGGAAACAAGCCCCCTCCCTCAGTGCTGGGGAAAAGGCACTTGGCTGGTTCTCCTGCCCTCTCCCCATCCGTGGAGAGCCGGGGTCTCTGCTTCCCTGCCCCTTTCAGCCGCCCAGAAGCCGGTCCTGGTTGAGCCTCTGGAAGAAGCTTTTGCCGAACTCATAGGTGCTGATCATGATGGCGCAGGAGGGGGCAGCCTTGATGATCCGAGGAAGGAAGCCTGCGGTGGGAGGGAGCCCGGGGCAGGGGTCAGGGGTCAGGGTCACAGCCCCTGCCCCACCCCCAACCCCAACACCACACACTGACCTGCAAAGAGTCCCCTGGTGCCTGACTCAGCCCGGATCCTCCGCAGCAGCAGCCAGGTGGAGTCCATGCGCAAGGGTGTCACTGCAGACACGAGGCCGGTTCAGTGGGTCCCCACTCAGGACCCCGCCTGCCCCCTGCCATGCCAGTCTGGGCCCTCACCTCTCACAGCCTCCATTGCTCCCAGTGCGACCTGGCGTTGGGTCTTCACCACGTCAAAGGGTAGAGTCAGCACGGCAGCCACCTGGTGAGGGGGGCAGGGGGAGGGCTCAGCTCCACTCCAGGACTCCAGCCCTGCCTCCCAGGTGGCTCCTGCAGCTGGGAGGGACAAAGGCCTCACGAGGTCTGCTTCTGGCATCTCCAAAAACTCTCAGGCCACCCCCCACCCCCTAGGGAGACCTCCACTGGCCTCCCCTCCAGCCCAGTCCACTCACCGTCCCTGAGATGCCACCAGCCACAAAGCTCATGCCCACAGAAGTCTGGTCCTTTGGCCTCAGCCCATTCAGCCATCTCTTCACCAGCTCATAGTTGAACCAGTATAGGGCTTGGGGTGGGGGGTGCATCGATTAGAGATGGGGAGGGCAAGGAGGCGGGCCCAGACCTTCCATCTTCCACTGCCACCACTCCCTCCCAGCTGAGTCTTGTCTGCTGCATGCAGCTTGGGAGCAGGCTCTCTGGAGGAATTGCCTCCTCACAGCCTGGGCAAATACTCACAGATGAGAAACGCACAGCTCAGAAAAGCTAAGTGACTTCACAGTCACTAGTCACAAAGCTGGGACTTGGCTATAGACCCTCTGTGCCTCACCCCAGGGTTCCCTTACCCACCCGCTACACCCGGGTGCCTACCTGAGAAGGGCACATCTCGAAGGGCAGTGGGGCCCCAGCCCAGCCACAGCGAGCGCCAGCCACCCTGAGCCACGGCAGTTCGAACACAGGCACCCAGCTCCCGGTACGACACGTGCTGAGCCTGCAGCTTTGTCCGCATGAGTTCCAGGGGGCTGATCACAGTCACGGTGCCCACTGTGGGGGGCGTGGGAGTGACAGTGGGGAGAAGTCAGGTCACCTAGAATATTCCTCCCACCCCCAGGCTGGCAAAGGTTGGGGCTGGGACTGACTGGGCTTGGGCAGAGGTAGGGACAGAGGGAGGTCAAAGGACCAAGAGTATGCTTACAGCGGGCCAGCGCGCCAGCCACCATGGGTGCGTAGAGGTCAGAGGTCAGGGCTCGACCACACAGGAAGGCCTTGAGTTGGTCATAAGTAGTGAAGTAGATGGCAGTAGCTGGCACAGTCATCACCCTGGGGATATGGAGAGAGGTTAGCAGGGACTCCCAAGGGGACCCAAACTTTTGAAGCATCGCCTGCCCCACCCAGCCATTCAGCAGGGAGCAAGGGGTCAGAAGCTACCAGAAGAGAGTGGTGGGGGACCCAGCTACTCACAGGGTGGCGGGGAGGCCGCTCCAGAGGGTCCGGGTGCCCTCGTGCCTCACGATCTTCACGAAGGCGTCCTGGCCAAGCAGGCACCAGCCCAAGGGAAGAGGAGGGACACAAGTGAGGTGTCTGCGATGGGGCTGGCCCCTGGGCTGGGCCTCTGCCTGATGCCCTCAGGCCTCCCTGCCTCTATACATGCAGTACCCCAGCTGGGTCCAGGTGGACACCTGGTCACCCTTCAAAAACCTCATGGAGCCCAGTGATGGTGGCTCACACTGGTAATCCCAGCCAGCACTTTGGGAGGCCACGGCGGATAGATCACTTGAGGCCAGGAGTTTGAGACCAGCCTGGCCAACATGGCAAAACCCTGTCTCTACTAAAAATACAAAAATTAGCAGCAGGTGGTGGTGCACGCCTATAATCCCAGCTACTTGGGAGGCTGAGGCAGGAAAATCACTTGAACCTGAGAGGCGGAAGTTGCAGTGAGCCAAGATCACGCCACCGCACTCCAGCTTGGCTGACAGAGCGAGCCTCTGTCTAAAAAAAAAAAAAAAAAAATGAGGTACTGCCTTTTCCAGAAGCCCTTCCTGACTGACCGGCTACCTCTGCGTGCCTTGCCCTACCTCTTCTTTCCTGGGTCTGCTGCCCAGCCAGACACAACTCCTTAGGGACACCGGTGAATCCCTATGGACCCAGCTGCTTCTCACCATGGTGCCAGTGAAGCGGGTAGGGTCTTGAAACCAGGTGGCACAGCGGGCACCATTTGGGCACAGGTACAGGGGCTCCAGGACACCACTGCAGTACAGGAGGCACTTCCCTGTGGATTGGAGAGAGGAGGGCACTGGGGAAAGGCAAGGGAGCATTACGATGACAGGACCCTAGAACCTTGCAGGGAGGCAGTGGGCCCCCATCCCTGGAAGGCAGTAGAGGCCAGGTCCCCGTGTGGATGTTCTGGTACAGGTCACAGGACTGGCTGGCGTGACCTGGGAGTGTGTGTTAGTCCATGGCTCAGGAGCCCATTGGTGCCCTGGGGACAGGAACAGGAACTCTCTCTCCTGTGCACCCTCCCAGGCTCCCTGTGGCTTGGGGCACTCACATTTGGTATAGGAGAGGCTCCACAGTCTGGAGGAAGGCGTCAGCTCTAAAATACAAGGTAGCCCCTCAAGTCAGGAGAGCCCCCACCTACCTCAGGGGCCCCATCTCTGGGAGATCTTTTTATTTTTTATTTATTTTTAATTTTTTTTTCTTTTTTTTAGACGGGGTTTCACCACGTTGGTCAGGCAGGTCTTGAACTTCCGACCTCAGGTGATCCACCCACCTTGGCCTCCAAAGTGCTTGGATTACAGGTGTGAGCCACTACGCCCAGCCAATCTTTTTATTTTTTTTGAGATGGAGTCTTGCTCTGTCGCCCAGGCTGGAGCACAGTGGCGCAGTCTCAGCTCACTGCAACCACCACCTCCCGGTCCAAGCGATTCTCCTGCCTCAGCCTCCCGAGTAGCTGGGACTACAGGTACGTGCCACCATGCCCAGCTGATTTTTGTAGTTTTAGTAGTGACAGGGTTTCACCATCTGTCCAGGCTGGTCTTGAACTCCTGACCTCTGGTGATCTGCCCGCCTCAGCCTCCCAGAGTGCTAGGATTACAGGCATGAGCCACCTCGCCTGGCCTCTGGGAGATCTTTCTTTTGCCCAGGCACCACCCCTCACTAGCTCCAGGTTCAGGTACTCACCGCTGGCCACAGAGGGCCGCTGAGACTGCAGGCGAACCTTCACCACGTCCAGGGGTGTCACTGAAGGAGGAAGTGGGTCTGAAGCCTCCTTTCAGGACCCCACCCCCAAGACCACACTGCCTCCAATCTCGGGTCTGCGCCATCCCCACCTGCCCACACCCCATCTCCCCAGGTCTTACTGAAGAGGGAGGTGACCACCGCCCCAGCGCCTGAGGCCACCATTTGCTGGAGGGGGCTGATGCCCCCAGGGTCCTGGTCAGTCATTTTGAAGCTTCAATCCTGAAAACCAAACCTTAGTCAAACGGAGCATCACTCCAGGAACGCCCTGGAAAGGAGACGGGGCCACCGTGAGACTTTTTCTTTTTTCTTTTTCTTTTTTTGAGACGGAGTCTTGCTCTGTCCCAGGCTGGAGTGCAGTGGCCCGATGTCAGCTCACTGCAACCTCGGCCTCGTGGATTCAAGCGATTCTCCTACCTCAGCCTCCTGAGTAGCTAGGACTACAAGCGCGCCACCATGCCCAGCTAATTTTTGTATTTTTAGTAGAGACAGGGTTTCACCATGTTGGCCAGGATGGTCTGGATCTCTTGATCCGCCCGCCTTGGCCTCCCAAAGTGCTGGGATTACAGGCGCATGCCACTGCGCCCGGCCCACTATGAGATTTTAACCTTTCACCCACCGCCCTCAGAACATGCGCAGCCTCAACAACCCTGGCAAGGACTTCTAAAGCAGAGACTGTCTGCCCCCATCAGCAGGGAAAATCTAAGGCTCGGGGAGACAAGGTGGCCTGCCCAAGGTCACTCGGGAGTGGTTCCGAAGGAAGTTGGCGTTTCAGACCCATCGCTCAAAGGCAGTGGGGGCCAGGGCCGTTCCCTCGTCCACCTCGCACGTGTTGACTGCGCACCTCCTACGTGCAGGGTTGAGCCCTCGTGGCCCCAAAATTAAAGTACCTGGGCCGTCCCCATTCCAGCACAAAGGCCCCGGGCGGGCACTGCGAGTCGAAGTCACCGGGCGTGGAGGGACGGCCGGGCACCGAGAGTGACGTGTAAATAGATCTGACGACCACGAAGGGCCCCTCGCCTCCTCGAGACTGGGGGTTGGGGTGCTCGGCCCTTCCCGCACGGCCGGACGGGCCAGGCCCGGGGCCGGGAAAAGAGCAGTCTCCGGCCTCCCGCCACAAAATGCAGCCCCGGGGCGCAGCCGGGAGAACGGGAAGTAGGGAAAGGGAGCCAGGATCTCCCCCTGACCCTCGGCTACACTCCCGGCCCTGGACCGCGCAGAGCCGCCAGGTAAGGAGAACCACCGCGGCCCGACGGCCCCCAGCACCCGCCCTGGCTCACAAGGCCGCCCGGAGACCCTCGCTTCCGTCTCCGCCCCCAGCCCCCGGCCCAGCACCGCCTACCTGGCTCTAGGCGGGTGCTCGTGCGGCGCGGCGCCCAGGGCCGGGCGGGCCCATACCGGCTCCGCCGCCTGTGCGGAGTCCGCGCGCGCTCGCCCGCCAGCACCGAGAACGACGCGGAAAGCCGCGGAGTGTGCCCCGCCCCCACACCGCTTCGCAAGGCCCCGCCCCCCGCGGGCCGACCAGCCGCACGTCCGGAGTCTCTAAGGCTCCGCCCATTCGCGCCTCCGTCGGGACCTGCGGCAGTACCGCCCCCTTGCCTGGGCCGCGTGGGCAGCTTCCACGCCTATCCAGCGCTGAGGCCTGCGGGCCAAGGTCGCGGTCTCCACGTCGCGCTTAACCTGGCAGCAGCAGGCACTTCCAGCATCTTTTTTTAGACAGCATCTTTTTCAGCCTTGCCTTGTCGCCCAAGGCTGGAGTGCAGTGGCGCGATCTAGGCTCACTGCAGCCTCGACCTCCCGGTCTCAAGCGATCCTCCCGCCTCAGCCACCCGAGTAGCCGGGACCTCAGGCGCGTGCCGCCATGCCCGGCTGATTTGTTAGTTTTATTTTTGTCTCCCTATATTGCCCAGGCTGGTCTGGAACTCCTGGCATCCAGCGATCCACCTCGGCCTCGGAAAGTGCTGGGATTCCAGGCATTTTCACCAGCCCCGCCCCGGCTGCGCGCGGCACTGGGGGCCCCAGCGCCTTCCGGACGGCGAGGGAAACGCATTAGCCTCTTCCTCGGGGTCCTCAGGTGCGTGGCGGCGGCAGTGAGGGTGAATTCTTCGAGATCGCAGGGAGAACGCACAGTAATGACTAAGTTACTTGCCGGGCTCCCCGCCGAGACTTTACAACTTCGCGGCGACTTCTCTCGCCCGCCTTCGCATCGCCCCCATTTTGCAGGTTACGGAACAGGCCTGCAACTGCAAAACCGCGTTGTAAACCACGGGGCCCCGCGCGCGTGTGCGCCCCTGGGTTGGCCGAGCTACAGCCCGGGCCGGGCGGGCTGGGACAAGAGCAGGTGCGGGGAGCCGAGGGAGCCTTGGGGAGCGGGGTCCCACCTCCGCGTGACCTTGGGCAAATCACAACCCGCCTCGGTCCGGGAATACTCCTGCACGGGGAGGAAGAGCACAGAGAGGGCACCGACGTTTTGGTGTTGGTTGCTCTCGCGTTGTGATTTCTTCTGAGCCTCAAAACTATTTGCAGTAGGTTATTGTTTAAATAGATTACCTCAGGCCGGGCGCGGTGGCTCACGCCTGTAATCCCAGAACTTTAGGAGGCAGAGGCGGGCGGATCACCTGAGGTCAGGAGTTCCAGACTAGCCTGGCCAACATGGTGAAACCCCGTCTCTACTGAAAGTACAAAATTAATCGGGCGTGGTGGCGCATGCCTGTAGTCCCAGCTACTCGGGAGGCTGAGGCAGGAGAGGAGAATCGCTTGAACCCGGGAGGCGGAGGTTGCGGTAAGCCGAGATCGCGCCATTGCACTTCAGCCTGGGCAACACGAGCGAAACTCCGTCTCAAAAAAAAAAAAAAAAAAAGAAAAAAAAAAAAGAAAGGAAGGAAAGAAAGAAAGAGAGACAGATTACAGAAGGTGAAACTGAGGATCGACGTCAGGAGCCCGGGATTCGAACCGGTGGGTGCTTTTCCCACGGCCCCACACTGCCTCCCCGTGAGACAGACGGGCTTAAATCCAGCGCTGCCGTCTCCGTTCCCCCAGGCCCTACCGCACACCTCGTGTTTAGAACTTTTGCGTCACCATGCTTATTTGTCCTAACAGAAACCTGCACGGGGTGCTAGCCTGCGCCTTTAAGAAGGGTAGGCCGCGACTTTGACGTCACCGCCTTCCCCGCCCCTCAAGCCCCCACTGGTCGAGTCCGGCGCTGGAGCCGCCCAGTCAGCCTGCGCTGGCCGGGTTAGCACGTGGACGCCGAGGGGCCAACTATCAGCTTTCCCTGAGACAATGCCTTTGGCCTCCCCCACAGCTCGGAAACCCCAGCTTGGGGGCGGGAACAGTGCAATCTGTGGCCTGTAAAGGGGACGCTGGTCAAAAGGGTCCGAGAGCAGGTGTCCTTTCCATTCCCTTCCCAGCTCAAGCTGAGTTCAGAAATGACACGACATAGTTTTATAAACTATAGGTTAAGGCCGGGCGCCGTGTCTCACCCCTGTAATTCCAACACTTTGTGAGGCCGAGGTGGGCGGATCACCTGAGGTCAGGAGTCCGAGACCAGCCTGACCAATATGGCGAAACCCCATCTCTACTAAAAATACAAAAATTAGTCGGGCGTGGTGATCTGTGCTTGTAAACCCAGTTACTCTGGAGACTGAGGCTGGAGAATCGCTTGAGCCCGAGAGGTCCAGGCTGCAGTGAGTCGAGAACACACCACTGCACTCCAGCCTGGATGACAGAGGGAGACCCTGTCTCAAAAAAATAATAAATAAATAAATAAATAGGTCAAGGTGAGAACCTACTCTCCACCAAGGCTCTTTACAACTTCGATGTTTTGATTTACTGAACAGAGGAGGAAACTGAGGGCCCTTGTGTGTAGTGACTTTCCTTGTGTAGAGTACAACCCAGACCTTCCCCACACATAGTCTCCCGTTTTACGCATGGGAAAAGAGAGGTCCCAGAGGTCAAATCGCCCCAAAGTCACTCAAAGAAAGAGTCAGCATTAGACCCTCCGCGTTCCTGAGCCAGATGGGCTTCCTCCCACCCTGTCCAGCCCAGATGCTCTATCCCAGCAGCGCCCTGATCTGGCTTTCCATCTTGCCTGCCTCTTACTAGCAAATGTCTTAAGGCCTCTAAGCCTTAGTCTCCCCATTTACAAAATGAACTAATGGTGATGATAACCCACCTTCCTCTAGGGATTATGTGAGGATTTAATGCATTAGTAGCTGTGAAGTGCTTAGAGCTGTGACACGTGGCAAGCATTCTGTGACGACTACTACTGTTGCTGTTAATGTATTGTTTTTGTTTTTTGTTTTGTTTCTGAGATGGAGTTTCACTCTTGTTGCCCAGGCTGGAGTGCAATAGTGTGATCTTGGGTCACTGCAACCTCTGCCTCCCAAGTTCAAGCAATTCTCCTGCTTCAGCCTCCCTAGTAGCTGGGATTACAAGTGCCTGCCACCATGCCCGACTAATTTTTATATTTTCAATAGAGACGGGGTTTCACCATATTGGCCAGACTGGTCTCAAACTACTAACCTCGGATGATCTGCCCACCTCGGCTCCCAAAGTTCTGGAATTACAACTGTGAGCCACAGTGCCTGGCCAATATTACTTTGTCAGTGTTAAAATTTCTGGAGTGTGATAACAATACTGTGATTTTGTAGGAGAATGCCCTGTTCTCAGGAAACTGTAGTGTTTAGGAGTTAATAAAGTGTTAATATGTCTGTAACTTAGTCTTAAATGGCTCAGCAAAGAAAGAAGCCAGGCATAGTAGCTCACTCGTGTAAGGGAGGCCATGGCAGGAGGATCACTTGAGCCCACGAGTTTGACACCAGCCTGGGCAACCTAGGGAGACCCTGTCTCTTACAAAAAATAAAATTAGCGGGGTGTGGTGTTGGGCGCCTGTAGTCTCAGCTACTTAGGAAGCTGAGCTGGGAGGATTGCTTGAGCCCATGAGGTGGAGGCTGCAGTGAGCAGTGAGCAGTGATCGTGCCACTGCACTCCATACTGGGTGACAAAGCAAGATCTTATCTCAAAAAAAAAAAAAAAAAAAGCCAATGTAGCAAAATGTTAACTCTGTCTCTACTAAAAATACAAAATTAGGCATGGTTTCAAGTGCCTGTAATCCCAGCTACTCAGGAGGCTGAGGCAGGAGAATCACTTGAACCCAGGAGGTGGAGGTCGCAGTGAGCTGAGATCGCAGCACCACTGCACTCCAGCCTGGGTGACAGACCGAGACTCTGTCTCAAAAAAAAGAAGAAGGCCAGGCGCGGTAGCTCACGCCTGTAATCCCAGCACTCTAGGAGGCCGAGGCGGGCGGATCACCTGAGGTCAGGAGTTCAAGACCAGCCTGACCAACATGGTGAAACCCCATCTTTTAAAAAAAGAAGAAGAAGAAGATATATATATGCAAGTGTGTGTATATGTGTGTGCATGTATATATGTATATATGAATATATATGTACATATGTGTGTGAGTGTATATATATATATATATATATATGATAGCCAAGATCAGCCCAATTTGGGAAAGTCTTCCCTGTCTCCCCCTGCCTTTGTGGCCTAAGAAGATGGGCTGGGAGAGTCTGGACACCCAAGGCTTTATTAGGGAGGGCCCTGGGTGTGGTCTGAGGAGGTGGGTCCCTAGAGGGAGAGGGTCCTGACTAAGACTTTCCAGAATGTTCCCCAGCCTGGGTGCCAGAGCTCTGCTCTGCTAGGGGAGCATGGATTAATATGGAAGGTAGTTGTAGCCATAGCTATGAAAATTCTAAACGCCCAAACCCTTGACCCAGCCAGCCCACGCCCAAGTGTTTCTCTAGTCATCGGCTCGTATAAGTGCTAACTGATGGCACCCGCTCAGCCTTAATGGCAGCCTTGGTTGTAACAGCAGAATAACCCTTGAAAGGGAACTGTTAAGTGCGTGACAATATCTCCATGTGACAAATCCACACAGCCTCGAAAGGGCAGCATTCCTTCACCTATCCGGGTGGGGTTGGGGTGAGGGCTGCAGATCTCTATATCATGATGTAAAACAATCTCAAAGACACACACAGCCGGCACGAGAGCGTGCCGGACAGTTGTCCAAACAGCAGCGTCACTGCCCCCTAGGGGACATTTTTTGAAATTTATGAGGCCACTGTCATTTCTGGTTGTCACAAGATTGGGGCTTCTGGCATTTGATAGACGGCAGGTCAGGGACGACAAATGCCCTGGAAGGTGTGGGGTGCTCTGATAGATACAACAGGGAATTTCCAACACGAAGACGTCTCTCAATTTCCCTCTGTCTTTCTGGGCAGTTACATGCATGAAGAATGTTTGCAATTCTCAGACCTGGAAGATGGTTCTGTTTTACCCCACTACCCACACCGTTTGTTTGTTTGTTTGTTTGTTTCTGAGACAGGGTCTCTCACTCTGTCATTCAGGCTGGAGTGCAGTGGCTTGATCTCGGCTCACTGCAACCTTTGCCTCCCAGGTTCCAGCGAGTCCCCTGCCTCAGCCTCTTGAGTAGCTGAGACTACAGGCATGCACCACCATACCCGGCTAATTTTTTTTTGTATTTTAGTAGAGATGGGGTTTCACTATGTTGGCCAGGATGGTCTTGATCTCCTGACCTTGTCATCTGCCCATCTTGGCCTCCCAAAATGCTGGGATTACAGGCATGAGCCACTGCGCCTGGACTTTTTTTTTTTTTTTTTTTTTTTTTTTTTTTTTTTTTGAGACAAAGGTCTTACTCTTTCACCCAGGCTGGATTGCAATGGCACTCACTGTAACCTCCACCTCCCGGGTTCAAGTGCTTCTCCTGCCTCAGCCTCCTGAGTAGCTGGAACTACAGGCATGCACCACTATGCCCGGTTAATTTTTTTTTTTTAGTAGACTCGTGTTTCACCATGTTGGTCAGGCTGGTCTCAAACTCCCAACCTCAGGTGATCCACCGACCTTGACCTCCCAAAGTGCTGGGATTACAGGCGTGAGCCACCCTTGCTCAGCCTAAGTGTACTTTTGTGTGGCAAAGCCTGAGCTTTTGCATTCACAGATATATTATTTTATTATAAATTACTTTCTTTTTATTCTTCCTCTATATGACAGACTGAACTTTATACAGATGTCTAAAAATGTATGTAGGACAATTATATTACCTATGAATTTCATTTTTGAATCTTAGAGGAGGGCTACAAAACAGATATTACCCAAAGCACACCTTGAATCCAATCTTGTTAAGAACCTTGCAGAGGCCAGGTGTGGTGGCTCACGCCTGTAATCTCAGCACTTTGGGAGGCCAAGGCGGGCATATCACTTGAGGTCAGGTGTTGGAGACCATGTGGCTAACACAGTGAAACCCCGTCTCTACTAAAAATACAAAAAATTAGCCTGGCGTGGTGGTGCACACCTGTAGTCTCAGCTACTCAGCTGAGGCTAGAGGTTGATGGGCCCACTGCACTCCAGCCTGGGCATGATCTCGGCTCACTGCAACCTCCACCTCCCAGGTTCTAGCGATTCTCCTGCCTCGGTCTCCCGAGTAGCTGGGACTACAGGCGCGTGCCACCACACCCGGCTAATTTTTTGTATTTTTAGTAGAGACAGGATTTCACCATGTTAGGCAGAATGGTTTTGATCTCCTGACCTTGTGATCCACCCACCTTGGCCTCCCAAAGTGCTGGGATTACAGGCGTGAACCACCGCGCCCGGCCACCCAAAGAAGTTTTTTTTGAGTGTTTGTCATGAGCCAAATACTGTTGTTGGCCCTGGGACACAGCAGGAAGAAAGCCAAACAAGCCACACACACACTGTCTAGTGCAGGGACCCAAACGAATAAATAAAGAAGACAATTCCAGACAGCAAGACGTGTGCGTGCAATAAAACAGGGTCATGTGATAGAATATCTGGGGTGGGTTAGAAAAGGGGCAGCTAGGCAGTCCAGGAACACGATGGAGATTAACCAGTGGTGAAGGCCAAGGGAGGTGGAGCAGGCCGGGAGGGGGGGAGCACTCACGTTAGAGGCAGGGGATGTCACGTGAGCTTACGTTGGAAAAGCCTTGTGAGGCCGGGGAGATGGCTCACACCTGTAATCCCAGCACTTCGGGAGGCCAAGGCAGGAGGATAGCTTGAGCCCAGGAGTTGATGACCAGCCTGAGCAACAAGTGAGAGCCCCGTCTCTACAAAAAATTTAAAATTTAGCCTGGTGAGGAGGCGGAGGCAGAGGATCACCTTGAGCCCAGGAGTCTGAGGTTACAGTGAGCTAATTTCACACCACGGCAGTCCAGCCAGTGACACAGCAAGACCTTGTCAAAAAGAAAAAGAAGAAAAAAAAAAAGGAAGGAAAGAGAAAGCATAAAGAAAGAGAGAACGAAGAGAGGGAAAGAAAGAAAATAAAAGAAATTAAGAAAAGAGAAGGAAGGAAAGAAGAAACGGAAGGAAGAAAGAAGGAAATGAAATTAAAGGAAGAGTATGTGGTAGGTGGTGATTACAAATTTAGAATCTGGGCCAGACCTGGATTCATTTCAGCTGTGGGACCTGAGGTCACATAGGTTGCCTAACTTCCCTCAGGGGCTTTTTTTTTTTTTCAGATGGGGGTCTTACTGTTGCTCAGGCTGGAGTGCAGTGGTGTGATCATAGCTCACTGCAGCCTTGAATTCCTGGGCTCAAGTGATCCTCCTGCTTCAGCTTCTCAAGTAGCTGGGACTATAGGAGTGTGCCACCTCGCCTGGCTAATACATACATATATATTTTGAGTCGGGGTCTCTTACTCTGTTGCCCAGGCTAGAGTGCAGTGGCACAATCACAGCTCACTGCAGCCTCTATCTCCTGGACTAAAGCGATTCTTCCACCTTGGACACCTCCCCCGCTCCCTGCTCCAGTAGCTGGGACTACAGTCATGCACCACCACACCCAGCTAATTTTGTTTATTTTTTATAGAGATGGGGTATCACTATGTTGCCCAGGCTGGTCTCAAACTCCCGGGCTCAAGTGATCCTCCTGCATCCACCTCCCAAAGTACCAGGATTATACCACAGTGCTTAGCCCTAGTTATTTCACTGTAAGATGGGAATAATAACTGTACCCACCTCAAAGGATTGTGTTAAAGATGAAACAGGCTGGCACAATGTAAATCTCAATACAGAACCTGGCACAATATAAATCTCAATAAACATTAACAGAAACTACCTTTTAAAAACACTGAAATCAAGTATGCCAGCTATCATCCTAGCAGAAGAGATTGAATTAAAGTTCCCTGATATACATTTGAGTACAGGTTTCTCTGCTAATTCATCAGGGGACCTTGTCTCCATCCTGGGTCTCAGTTTCTTCATCTTTAAAATGGAAAGCTGGGTGCGGTAGTTCACGCCTGCAATCCCAGCACTTTGGGAGGCCAAGGTGGGTGGATCATGAGGTCAGGAGTTCAAGACCAGCCTGACCAACATGGTGAAACCCTCTCAAAATACAAAAATTAGCTGGGTGTGGTGGTGCACCCTGTAATCCCAGCTACTTGCGAAGTGGAGGCATGAGAATTGCTTGAACCTGGGACGCAGAGGTTGCCATGAGCTGAGATGGCACCACTGCATTCCAGCCTGGGTGACAGAGTGAGACTTTGTCTCAAAAATAAATAAATAAATAAATAACCAAATAAAAAAATAAATAAAATTAAATGGAAAGGATAGTACTCCTGGCCCCACTTCCTTCCTAGGGCTGCCAGAGTTTAAGGTGAGAGATGAGGGTTGTGACGACAGTGCATGACAACAGCGGGCCCGAGGTGGGCTGCTCCTTCTCCCTTCCCGTCCTCCGTGCAGCTGACTTCTCTCTGCCCTTCTCTGAGCTCTTGGAGATGACTGACTCTGACCCAACCTCTCTGAGCTCCCTGGGCGGGGTTGTTTCATGTAGCCCAGCCCTTTAATGTGCCGATTTACAAGATGTTTTCACATCCATCATCCCGTCTGAACCTCACATGACTGTGGGAAGGGCGTGAGGGGGTTGTTGCGTACATATTTTACAGATGAGGAGACCAAGTCTTAGAGGAGCTGAGCGATCTGTCCAAGTCAGTTGGAGCAGATACCTCCTGACTCACAAGGGGCCCATCTGGAGAAAGGCCAGGGGAGCTCAGGTGGGCTGGGAGGGAGGATGTGGGAAGTAGAAAAGTTCCTTTTTAAAGTTTCCTTGTTAAAACATAAGTGTGCTAATAACTTTGTTAAGTCCTATCCTACGTAGCTGTTAGACATGCCGTGCTTACAGGCACATGGTACATTCGCTGTCCTTGTACTTTAACCAAGATATCTGTGCTGGGTGTGCTCACAGGCATGTATGTCCCAGCTCTCCATTGCTTTTACCTGTTTAGAAAAGTTTTAAGTTATTAGTCAATAGGGTTTTACTTTAAGTTGTGAGGTTTGGCTCCAGCCAACAGAGATCAGACACAGCAGCAAGGGTGACCCCAGACGTGTAAGGGATAAATTTGTCTGTTTTCCTTTGTTCATTGTATTCTCGTGGCACGATGCCTAGTGAGACTACCCTTCCTGCCGTCCCGTCCAGGAAGTAAAAATTGCATTGCTAAAAGATCCTTTGTCTCAGTGCTAATTTTTCTTTGTGGCACTGAGCATCCATTTCCAACAGAGGATGAGGGCTGTGAGCTGAGCTGGCGTCGACATCCAGTGGAGCTGGTGAAATGGACAAAACTCTGGGCTCTGATTCATTTGCACTTAGACGCCGACACCACTGCTTCCTAGCTAACGACTCTGGATAAGACTTCAGCATCTCATACATGCCTGTGAGTGAGATCATTCTCCATAGTGTTATAGGAACTCTGCATTTGAAGCACAGGCCTGATTCTTGCTGTCTCCACTCCTGCTCCCAGCTCTCACAGCCAAAGAGTCAACAGTGCCCACAACTCAAGCTGTTCTTCCATTGCCACCACCCAAACTATCCACTTGCTGCCCTTGACAATAGCTGGGCTCGAATCCTAGAGTCCCCAGGCAATTCAGGGACCACTCAGAGGTGGAACAACCCCAACCATCCTCAACCTCAGAAAAAGGAGCAGGGTGGTGAAGGGTACTCCACATACCCAGGGACACAGGGCACTGGTCAGACCACCAAATGGGGCCTGGCCCCTCCTGGGCCTTCCTGACCTGGTAGCCACCCCCTCCCAGGGGAAGGACACAGTGTCCTTAGATGTGGGCCCAGGGGCTGTGTCATGGAGGAACTGGGAAGGGTTTAGGGGACCTGGGGTTCTGTCTTTGGTTTGCTTGGGGTTTGTTTCTTTCCACTCTAGTAGGAACAGATTTTATGTCATTGTGAATTTCTTCGTGTTGAATAAATGCAATTTGCTGGTCAAAATTCATTCAAACATAGGAGTGAGAGACAAGGAAGTAGCTGTTTATTGAGGAACTGTGATGTGCCAGGCACTTCATAAGGACGTTTTGCTACATCCAGGCATCCTGAGCACCCTGGGAGGTAGGCATTCCAATGAGCCTGTTTCACAGATGAAGGCATTTAGGGTCAAAAAAATAAGCCAAAATCACCCAACTGGCAAGAGGCCACACTGGAATCCAAGCTCAGTGGGCAGTGAAGAGGCCTGTCTGCTCTGCTCCCGGACTGTCCTCTTGGCTTGCAGAAAAGCACTGACTCTTGTCCTCTGGCACCCGCCACCTCCCTGTCTGGGGTGGGAAAGGGGAGGACAAGGGTGCTGCTTTGTGTTATAACTTGATTAAAATGCATTTGTGGGTGGCGTGGTGGCTCATGCCTGTAATCCTAGCACTTTGGGAGGCTGAGGCAGGTGGATTGTTTAAGCTCGAGAGTTTGAGACCACCCTGGTCTCAAACCACAGAGTGAAACTCTGTCTCTACCAAAAATACAAAACATTAGTGGGGCATGGTGGCATGCACCTGTGGTCCCAGCTACTCAGGAAGCTGAGGCAGGCGGATCATTTGAACCTGGAAGGTGGAGGTTGCAGTGAGCTGAGATCGCGCCACTGCACTTTCTGCCTGGGTGAGCGAGACCTCTCAAAAAAAAAAAAAAAAAAAATACATTTGCACATGACACTTTGTTAAAACAGTTATTGAGGCTGGGTGCCATGGCTCACGCTTGTAAGCCCAGCATCTTAGGAGGATTGCTTGAGCCCAGGAGTTCAAGGCTGCAGTGAGCCACGATCATACCACTGTATGCCAGCCTACGTGACAGAGTAAGACCCTGTCTCTAAAAAGCAAACAAACAAAAAACAAACAATTATTGAGTGAAAAACAAAACTGGGGAGTGGCTTATCCTCTGTCACTGGGCAAGTTCATGGTCTGTGCTGGGACAGGAACATGGGTCTCCTGACGGTAGCCAGTACTTCTGCTCCCAAATACCCTGCTGCAGCCTCTGGCCTGGGCACTGGCCTGTTCCTGCTTCTCCTCCCTCCTCATCCACCCATAGCCCAACAGCCCCCCACCCCTAGCTCTGGTTTCCCTTTCTGCCTAAAGAGGGGTGTTCTGTCCTGATATGGAGCATTCCCCCAGGACCCCCGGCCCTACTGCCCATGAGTTGGACTAGTTTGGGAAGGACATAGCCTGTCT
The DNA here is from genome assembly GCA_004027835.1 of Alouatta palliata. Classification (NCBI taxonomy): domain Eukaryota; kingdom Metazoa; phylum Chordata; class Mammalia; order Primates; family Atelidae; genus Alouatta; species Alouatta palliata. The sequence continues at coordinate 57,477 of PVKV010008059.1, forward strand.
GCTCTCGCTGTCTCTGTCTGCCCTGTGGGGAGCTGGCCCAGAATGATGGCACCCCGGGGAGCGGGGGATCATTCATGTCTGGCTTGGGAGGGCTTCTGGAGACCTTCCCCGAGTCCCAGCTCCTTCTTGAACTAGAAAAATGACTACTGTTTTTAGTGAATTTTCAGTTGACAAAGCATTTTCTTTTTCTTTTTTTTTTTTTTTGAGACGGAGTTTCGCTCTTGTTACCCAGGCTGGAGTGCAATAGCGCAATCTT
>PVKV010008059.1:57832-91086 GCA_004027835.1 Alouatta palliata
AGCAATTCTCCTGCCTCAGCCTCCTGAGTAGCTGGGACTACAGGCACGTGCCACCATGCCCAGCTAATTTTTGTATTTTTAGTAGAGACGGGGTTTCACCATGTTGACCAGGATGGTCTCAATCTCTTGACCTCGTGATCCACCCGCCTCGGCCTCCCAAAGTGCTGGGATTACAGGCGTGAGCCACCGCGCCCGGCCTTGACAAAGCATTTTCTTATCTCTAATCCCCTTTGATTTTTATAATGAAGAAGGAATTCCCTGTGAATTTGCATTGTATTTTATTTAGTTAATTAATTTATTTGTTTTGAGACAGAGTCTTGCTCTGTCACCCAGGCTGGAATACAGTGGCATGATCTCGGCTCACTGCAACCTCCGCCTCCTGGCTTAAGCAATTCCCATGCCTCAGCCTCTCAAGTAGCTGAGATTATAGGGGTATACCACCATGCCTGGCTATTTATTTATTTATTTATTTATTTTGAGAGGGAGTCTTGCTCTGTTGCCCAGGCTGGAGTGCAGTGGCGCTTTCTTGGCTCACTGTAAACTCCCTCTCCTGGGTTCAAGTGATTCTCTCACCTCAGCCTCCCAAGTAGCTGGGATTACAGCTCCTGACACCATGCTTGACTAATTTTTGTATTTTTAGTAGAGATGGGGTTTCACCATGTTGGCCAGGCTGGTCTCAAACTCCTGACCTCAAGTGATCTGCCTGCCTTGGCCTCCCTGCATTGCATTTTAAATCTGAGAGACAGGCTGACAGTGATCTGTGTCTAGAACTAGGACAGGGTATACAGTTTGGAGGTCTAGTGCAAATGAAAACTCTGGGTTCCTTGCTCAAACAGTATTAAGACTCTGGCAGGGCAGGGTGGTTCATGCCTGTAATCCCAGTACTTTGTGAGGCTGAGGCGGTTGGATCACGTGAGGTCAGACATTCAAGACCAGCCTGAACAACATGGTGAAATCCCATCTTTACTAAAACTAAAAAATTAGGCCAGGCGTGGTGGCTCACGCCTGTAATCCCAGCAGTTTGGGAGACCGAGATGGGTGGATCACCTGAGGTCAGGAATTTGAGACCAGCTTGGCCAACATGGTGAAACCCCCATCTCTATTAAAAATAGAAGAATTAGCTGGGTGTGGTGCCTGTAATCCCAGCTACTCAGGAGACTTAGGCAGAATTGCTTGAACCCAGGAGGCAGAGGTTGCAGGGCTGCAGTGAGCCGAGATCACACCACTGCACTCCAGCCTGGGTGACAGAGCAAGACTCCATCTCCAAAAAAAAAAAAAAAAAAAAGACTCTGGCCAGGCACAGTGGCTCACGCCTGTAATCCCAGCACTTTGGGAGGCTGAAGCGGGCAGATCACCTGAGGTCAGGAGTTCAAGACTAGCCTGGCCAATGTAGTGAAACCCTGTCTCTTCTAAAAATACAAAAATTAGTTGGGTGTGGTGGCAGGCACCTCTAATTCCAGCTACTCGGGAGGCTAAGGCAGGAGAATCACTTGAACCTGGGTGGCGGAGATTGTAGTGAACCAAGATCATGCCATTGGAATGTAGCCTGGGTGACAAGAGCAAAACTGTTTCAAAAACAAAAGCATTAATAATTTCAAGACAGTGACATCAGAACTTAAAAAAAATTATTTTTTCTAGAGGCAGAATCTTGCTCTCTTGCCCAGGCTGGAGTGCGTTGTTGCAATCACAGATCACTGCAGGCTCCAGCTCCTGGGCTCAAGTGATTATCCCGCCTTGGCCTCCCAAAGTGCTGGGATTACAGGCATGAGTCACTGCGCCCAGCCTGTAGAGCTTTAAACAAAGCACAGGTCCCTTCTGAGCCCAGGGCCCTCATCACGTGGCCATGAAGCCAGACCTGCCTGGAGCCAGAACCCTGGTGTGGGCACTATATAAGCCCTCCAATCAGGAGGCCTTGGCCTGAGCCTCCCTGAACCTCAGTTTCCTCTCCTGTAATGTGTGAAAGCACGGAGTACCAATCTCCCTTCCAGGCTAGCTTTCTGCAGCAGCTTAAAGCTCCTATCGCAACATCTCTCCAAGTGTCCTCTTTCCCAGTCCCTGCTCCCAGCCTGGCTTCCTGGTCCCCATCCCTCTCCCCTCTCCCACCCTTCCAAAGCCCGGAAAGGACAGATGACTTCGTGACTGTCTCTGGGCTCTTACAGTGGGGGCGGTCTCCTGTGACAGGGTAGATCTTCATGGTATGGTTCAGCCTATCCCTCACACCTCCTTGGGGCCTCCTTGGGGCAGAGCACCCACACGGGGCCCAGTAGCACACCAGTCAGGTGACTGATGATGAGGGCAGGCGCCTCGGAAACTGGTTCAACAGTCATTCACACGGAGATGACTCAAGCAGCAAGGGGAAGAAGAGGTGGAGGCGGGGAGTCAGCTGTTTCTGTGCCCTCACTTGAGCCTTAGGCCTCAGGGTTGCCAGATTTATTTTTATTTTTAGTGTTGAGACAGCGTCTCACTGCCTCCCAGGCTGGAGTGCAGTTGGAACAGTCTCGGCTCACTGCAAACTGCACCTCCTGGGTTCAAGCAATTCTTGTGCCTCAACCTCCCAAGTAGCTGGGATTACAAATGTGCACCACCATGCCTGGCTAATTTTTGTATTTTTAGTAGAGACAGGGTTTCACCACGTTGGCCAGGCTGGTTTCCAACTTCTGACCTCAGGTGATCCACCCAGCTCAGCCTCCCAAAGTGCTGGGATTACAGGCATGAGCCACTGTGCCTGGCCACCTTCAAATTTTTTGATTTTTTTTTTTTTTTTTTTTTTAGTGATGAGGTCTCCCTATGTTGCCCAGGCTGGTCTCAAATTCCTAGGCTCAAGTAATCCTTTCACTTTGGCCTGGGCCTCCCAAAGTGCTGAGGTTACAGGCATGAGCCACCATGCCTGCCTGGTATGTAAACTTTTTTTTTTTTTTTTTTGAGACATAGTCTCACTCTGTCGCCCAGGCTGGAGTGCAGTGGTGCCATCTTGGCTCACTGCAGTCTCTGCCTCCAAAGTTCAAGCGATTCTTGTGCCTTGGCCTCCCAAGTAGCTGGGATTACAGGTGCGCACCACCACACCGAGCTAATTTTTATATTTTTAGTAGAGACAGGGTTTTGCTATGTTGGCCAGGCTGGTCTTGAATTCCTGGCTTCAAGTGATTTGCAGGCCTTGGCCTCCCAAAGTGCTGGGATTACAGGCGTGAGCCACTGTGCCTGCCTGGCCTATAACTTCTTAAACAAAGGAGGGTGTGGTGGGAAGCAGAAGCCACAAAGGAAGATTGACCAATAGCTTTCAGATGACGTAACAACATGAGAGACAAATGACAGACAGATTGGGAGGAAACAGCTGCAATACTGCAGCATACACAACACCCAGAATATATAAACAGCTCCCACAGTTCAACAAGAAGGAAAATACTACCAAAAAATCAACAAATAATACTGTGATGGTGGAACAATGTATCCCCATTGGTGCTACAACGGATGGTGCTCTTGGATGAGATTAACATTTGAATCAGTGAACTTTGGGTAAAGCAAATTGCCCTCCATAATGTGGATGGGCCTGAATAAAACAGAAAGACTGGCCTTCCCAAGGTGGAGGAGATTCTCCAGGAGGCAGGCTATCCTCAGATTTCAGACATGAGCTCTCCTGGGTCTCCAGCCCGCCAGCCCACACTGAAGACTTAGGATGGTTATGACAAGAAAGTCAGGTAACAACAGAAGGTAACTGTGTGTGACGCTGTAGCTTCTAGGGCTTCTGATTAAAAAAAAGTTAAAAAGGCCGGGCGTGGTGGCTCAAGCCTGTAATCCAAGCACTTTGGAGGCCAAGGCGGGCAGATCACCTGAGGTCAGGAGTTCAAGACCAGCCTGACCAATATGGTGAAACCCCGTCTTAAAAAAAAAAAAAAAAAGTAAAAAAAAATTTTTTTAAACTGTGGGTCAGGCTAAAGAGAAACTGAAGCCCTCATGCATCACTGATGGGAATGTAAAATGGTGCAGCTGCTTTGGAAAACAGGCTGGTAGTTACCCAAAAGAGCTAAACATAGAATTACTATAAAACCCACTAATTCCACTTCTAGGTATATATACCCAGGAGAAATGAAAACATATGTCCACACAAAAGTTTGTATAGGCCAGGCACGGTGGCTCACTCCTGTAATCCCAGCACTTTGGGAGGGTGAGACGGGAGGGTCTCTTGAGTTCAGAAGTCTGAGACTAGCCTGAGCAACATGGCAAGACCCTGTCTCTACAAAAACAATACAAAAATCAGCGGGACATGGTAATACGTGCCTGCAGCCCCAGCTACTTGGGAGGCCAAGGTGGAAGGATCACTTGAGGCTGGGAGGCAGAGGTGGACATGGCACCACTGCACTTCAACCTGGGTGACAGAGCAAGACCCTGTCTCAAAAAAAAAAAAAAAAAAAAGGAATGATGAAGCCAAGCACAGTGGCTCAAGCCTGTAATCTGTAATCTCAGCATTTTGGGAGGCTGAGGCAGCAGGATCACTTGAGGCCAGGAGCTCAAGACCAGCCTAGGCAACATATTAAGACAAAAAAAAAAAAAAAATACAAAATTTAGCTGGGAGTGGTGGCACGTACCTGTAGTCCTAGCACTTAGGAGGCTGAGTTAGGAGGGTCTGAGGCTACAGCACAAGCTGGCACCACTGTAATCCAGTTTGGGCAGCAGAGGAAGGCTCTGTCTCAAAAACAAAGAAACACACAAAAAAGGGCCAGATGCAGTGGCTCACGCTTGTAGTCCCAGAACTTTGGGAGGCTGAGGTGGGCGGATTACTTGAGGTCAAGAGTTCGAGACCAGACTGGTCAACATGGTAAAACCCTGTCTCTACTAAAAATATAAAAATTAGCTGGGCGTCGTGGCATATGCCTATAATCCCAGCTATTCAGGAGGCTGAGGCAGGAGAATTGCCTGAACCCAGGAGGGAGAGGTTGCTTCGAGCTGAGATTGTGCCACTGCACTCCAGCTTGAGTGTCGGAGTGAGACCGTCTCAAACAAACAAACAAAAAAGAAATGAGATACTGATACATGCTGTGTGATAAGCTCCGCAAGCATTATGCTAAGTGAAAGAAGCCAGTTGCAGATCACATATTATAAAATTTTATTTATACGGAATGTCGAAAATAGGCAAATCTCTAGAGGTAGAGAGGAGATCCGTGGTAGTCTGGAGTTAGGGAGGGTGGGGGGAATAGTGACGGCTAAACGGTACAAAGCTGCCTTTTGCAGTGATAGAAATGGTCTTAAACTGATTGTAGCAATGCTGCATAACTCTGAAGACACTAAACATCACTGAGTTGTACACTTTATTTATCTTTAATTTTTTTTTTGTTTGAGACAGAGTCTCGCTCTGTTGCCCAGGCTGGAGTGCAGTGGCATGATCTCAGCTCACTACAACCTCCACCTCCTGGGTTCAAGCGATTCTCCTGCCTCCCGAGTAGGGATTACAGACCTTGTTATCATGGTACCTTACCCCTCTGATGTTAAAAAAATAAAATAAAAAAGAAAGAGAGAAAAACGTTTGTGAAGTAGGTTTTTGAGTCTCAGCAGTATGGACCTCTCGGGCAGGAGACTTCTTCGTTGTGGGGGATTGTCCTGTGTGCTGAGTGATGTTTACGGGATTGCTGGCCCTACCCACCAGATGCCAGTGCTCCTCCACCCTGAGTTGTGACAACCCAGATTGTCTCCAGACACTCCCAAATGTCCCTGGCCAGTAAAATCGCTGCTGCTCAAGAATCACTACTTTGACGATTAGACTTTGTAATATTTGTTTCAGTCAGTTTAGGTGTTTTATTTATTTATTTATTTATTTATTTATTTATTTATTTATTTTTGAGACAGTCTTGCACTGTTGCCCAGACTGGAGTGCAGTGGCATGATCTCGGCTCACTGCAACCTCCGCCTCCCGGGTTCATGCAATTCTCCTGCCTCAGCTTCCCGAGTAGCTGGATTATAGGCACCTGACAGCATGTCCAGCTAATTTTTTGTATTTTTAGTAGAGGTGGGGTTCCACTGTGTTGGCCAGACAGGTCTTGAACTCCTGACCTTGTGTTCCACCCGGCTTAGCCTCCAAAAGTGCTGGGATTACAGGTGTAAACCACTGAGCCCAACCTTTTTTTTTTCTACCTGTATTTTTTTCTGGTTCTGGGTGGTTATAATTAATAGGTTCATTGATTGATTCACCTACTATTTCATGAAAGTTTTGTGGGTATTTCAACAGAAGCATAAACTATACTCCCTTGCCTCAAGATATACAGGAAGGAAAATCAGCACAAATGTGTCACCAGGGCACAGACTAGTCCTAGGTCCTCAGCAGGCCAGGTGTCTTATCTGCCGTCTAGATCCATTCTAGCTCCAGGTTTAGAATCCCTGCCACATGACTCCACAGCTTGGCACCCTTTCGCTGCTCAGACTCCTGCCGCCTGGAGTTTGGCTAGCTGTGCCTCTGCCCCTGCCTCACCCTCAGCTCCAGTTCCTTGCTGAGGCTGCAGCAGTCCCCATGCCCTGTGCAGACACTGGCCCTTCCTCCATGGCCCAGTCCAGGCTTTCCCTGGTGCTCTCCTCTCTCTTGGCCCATCTCCCATCACCCATCTCTGCCTGGCCCAGGCCCTTTGGCACGGAGCAGCCTGACTCTTGTCGATGGCTAATCTGTTCTGCGGTACATTTTCTCTCCTCACTCCCCCGTATCAATTCCTCGAAGGCAGGACCACGGAGACTAGGAAGCCATATTCCCCTTTGACAGCCCCCGCTGCACCCCAGCCTGTGCCAGGCACCCAGCAGCGCATCAAGCCCACTGGCATTGAACGTGGCATTCAATCCCTGCCAAGTCTGCCCTTCCCATCTGGTTTCCCAGGGCTCTTCCAAAAATCTCTCCCTCCACCTGCCAGTTAAAATCTTCCCAGACTCAGCTCAAGGAGATGTTCCTAAAGTGGAATTAAATCTCTTCTTCTGGCCGGGCGCGGTGGCTCACGCTTGTAATCCCAGCACTTCGGGAAGCCGAGGCGGGTGGATCATGAGGTCAGAAGTTCAAGACCAACCAGCATGGCCAACACAGTGAAACCCTGTCTCTACTAAAAACACCAAATAATACTAATAATAAATAAATAAACTGGGCGTGGTGGCAGGCGCCTGCAATCCCAGCTGCTCGGGAGCCTGAGACAGGAGAATAGCTTGCTGGGAAGCGGAGGTTGCAGTGAGCGGAGATCGCGCCACTGCACTCCAGCCTGGGCGACAGAGCTAGACTCTGTCTTAAAAAAAAAAATAAAAAGAAACAAAACAAAACAAACAAACAAAACCCGCTTCTTCCCCACCTGGAGCCAATCTACTCCCTACACTTGGCACCTGCGCACAACCTTGTATCTTAAATTAGATCCAGCTTGAGCCTGTCTCCTACCAACCCCTGCCCCTCCCGCCCTGCTGAACACCTTGAAGAAAGGGACCTTGAGGAAAGGGCTTGGGGGCTGTTTGTCTTCAAATCCATCCTTCAACTCCCTCTGGGGCCTGCCTAGCATGTCATCCGAGTTTGCAGAATAGGACAGGACGGGACAGGGCAGGGCAGGATAGGACAGGAGCAAGCGAGCCAGCCCGGTAGCTCACGCCTGTAATCCCAGCGCCTTGAGGGGCTGCAGTAGGAAGATCGCTTTGGGATCGGGAGTTGTAAGCTATGATCAGCTAGGGCAACCATCACTCTAAAAAATAGAAAGGGGAGCACAAATATTCCCAATGGCCCAGACACGCGCTATCATCTCTAGCAAACTCCCCCAGGCGCCTGCAGGATGGGTGAAGCAAGGCAGCAAGGCGAGCACCGGCTGCCCTGTTGAGGCTGGCCCGGCGTCACATGATTCTCCAATCACATGATCCCTAGAAACGGGGTGTGGGGCGAAAGGAAGCCGGGAGGTGAGTGATTTGAGTAGAAAAGAAACACAGCATTCCAGGCTGGCCCCGCCTCTACGTCGATAAGTAGCCAATGGGAGCGTGGTATCCTGGACCCCTGGCCAATGGAAACTGAGGTGGGCGGGTCATCGCGCTGGGGTTCGCAGTCCTCGAGCTGCTTGGCTGCTGCTACCCAGGGACCGCGGACCCGAACGCAGGTAGGAGGGCGGCCGCGCAGACCTCTCGCCTGCTCCTACCCAGGGGCCCGGCCAGGGCCATGTGGGCTTGAGGTTCCCCTGGAGTCTCAGCCGGAGACAACAGAATACCCGCTTATTGAAACTCCTTTGGGGGTTCCTATACACTGGAGGGAGTTTTAGCGGGGAGAGGAAGGGGGCTCTCCCTCCCCAGCATTCCGGGAAGCTGAAGCCCTTTCCCCTAAAGCAGGGACCACGCCATTCTTGAGCCAGATCTACCACTATCGGCAGGTGCCGGCTTCTTCCCCTCTCGCGGTGGTGCTGGGTGGTCCCTGCGGCGGCCTGGAGCCAGAGGGGCGCGCGACCCTGGGCTGGGAGCTCCGAGGGCCTGGGAACGGGACCTGAGACCTTGGCTTCTCGAAGGTAGTAGGCACTTGGGAGTGGTGACCGAACCTGGTCTGGCTCCTCCTTACTTCCTCTTGTAAAGGGTGGGACGAGCTAACTTCCGCCTCTCCCAGCCACTTTTTCCTGCTCATTTGCAGCGAGGTTGGCTCCCCTTTTAGGAATTTCCTCTCCCCTTGGCACTCGGAGTTGGGGGGTGCCACCTAGTGGAAGATAACGGAGCTAGGGCTTGAAGAGGCTGCTGTCCCTTCTGGCTGTTTTGGCGGTGTAGGGTGGCGGTGAGAGGGTGTGTGTGGCTCACCTCTTCATCCCTGCTTCTGTATGCACGTGCATGTATTAAGTAGAAACACACTATACTCCTTCAACTCAGTGTAAACACGAGGGGGCACATGCACAGGTAACTCACCAGGGAGCCGAACAGTCCTGTGCAGATAGGCTCCCCTTCCCAGCAAGCCAGGGCAGCGGACAGCCTGCTGAGAACACCCAGGAAGCAGGTGGTCCCAGCTGCAGGTGCTTTGCCCGGGAGCTGTGGGGCTGAGGAGAGGGTCCACTGTCCAGGACCAGTCAACTTCATCCTTATCTGGCCAGGAGGTGGCCTCTTGAGGAAAGCCAGGTGGAGCAGAGGGTGTTAGTGACTGGGTGGGGGGATTTCCTGCCCCTCCCCCACAGTGGTGTCCACATGTAGACTCGTGGTGGAACTGAGGCACAGACAGGTAGCAACTTCTCAGGCCCTCACAGTTGGCAATTCTAGGATTAGGACCCAAGTGCGATTTCCAGGCAGTCCCTGTACTGTTTCTGTCCTACCTGATGCACCTATCCCCCTGGGGCTTAGGGTCCATTCGCAGGAACTGCCCATCGTGCCGCTAGTGATATGAACCCAGGTCCAATACGTTCTGGGCCCATCAAAGCCTGTTGTCACCATGACCTGATGTGTGACATGTTATAGATGTCCCTTCATGGAACTGGTTCCAGGACCCCAAAATCTGCAGATTTTCAAGTCCCTTATATAAAATGGTGTGGTAGCTGGGTGCGGTGGCTCACACCTGTAATTCCAGCGCTTTTGGAGGCTGAGGCAGGCAGATCACTGGGTCAAGAGATCGAGACCATCCTGGCTAACATGGTGAAACCCCATCTCTACTAAAAATACAAAAATTAGCTGGATATGGTGTCATGTGCCTATAGTCCTAGCTACTCGGGAGGCTGAGGCAGGAGAATTGCTTGAAACCAGGAGGCAGAGGTTGCAGTGAGCCGACATTGAGCCATTGCACTCCAGCCTGGGCAACAGAGCGAGACTCCGTCTCAAAAAAAATAATAAAAATAGGCCGGGTGCAGTGGCTTATGTCTGTAATTCCAGCATTTTGGGAGGCCAAGGCGGGCAGATCACCTGGGGTTAGGAGTTCGAGACCAGCCTGACCAACATCACAAAACCTGTCTCTACTAAAAATACAAAAATTAGCCGGGCGTGGTGGCACATGCCTGTAATCCCAGCTACTCAGGAGGCTGAGGCAGGAGAATCACTTGAACATGGGAGGTGGAGGTTGCTGTGAGCCAAGATCGTGCCATTGCACTCTAGCCTGAGCAACAAGAGCAAAACTCTGTCTCCAAAATAAATAAATATATAAATAAATAAAATAAAATGATATGGTATTTGTATATAACCTATGCACACTTTAATCTCTAGATTACTTATACCAAAGTAATCTAAAATGCCATGTCAGCTGGGCACGGTGGCTCACTCTTGTAATCCCAGCACTTTGGGAGGCCATGGCGGGTGGATCACCTGAGGTCAGGAGTTCGAGACCAGCCTGGCCAATATGGTGAAACCCCATCTCTACTAAAAATACAAAAATTAAGCCGGGCGCAGTGGCTCACGCCTGTAATCCCAGCACTTTGGGAGGCTGAGGCGGGCGGATCACAAGGTCAAGAGATCGAGACCATCCTGGTCAACATGGTGAAACCCCGTCTCTACTAAAAATACAAAAATTAGCTGGGCGTGGTGGCATGTGCCTGTAGTCCCAGCTACTTGGGAGACTGAGGCAGGAGAACTGCTTGAACCCAGGAGGCGGAGGTTGCGGTGAGCCGAGATCGCGCCATTGCACTCCAGCCTGGGTAACAAGAGCGAAACTCCGTCTCAAAAAAAGAAAAACTAAAATACAAAAATTAGCCAGGTGTGGTGGTCCGTACCTATAGTCCCAGTTACTGGGGAGGGGCTGAGGCAGTAGAATCACTTGAATCCAGAAGGCAGAGGTTGCAGTGAGCCGAGATCATGCCATTGCACTCCAGCATGGGCGACAGAGCAAAACTTCGTCTCAAAAAAAAAAAAAAAAGTGAGCAAGTGTGGTGGCACGCACCCGAAGTCCCAGCTACTTGGGAGGCTGAGGTGGGAGGATTGCTTGATCCCAGGAGTTTGAGTCCAGCCTTAGTAACATAGCAATACCTCATTTCTAAAATAAAAATAAAGATGTTAATTACTACTTTGGATAGTCGTTGCACAGAAATAAAATATGGAGAGTCTTGTAACTGGCTTGGGATTCAATTACAAGACTGTTTTCGCTCCTTCAGCTTGCGTAACCTCTCTGGCCACCCCGCTGAGCAGCTGGGCTAGCTGAGCCTGGGAGAAGAGTTGTTTAGGAAGTGAGAGGCTGCTCCCCACAGAGACTCAAGGCTCAGTTCCTCCTGGTGACTCAGATGGGCAGCCTAGTGGGCACACGTGGTCTCTCTCAACATGTGGCTGAGTTTCACTTCCAGAATAGAGGGAGAGGCAGGCGTGGGGGTTAGCATGCTTGGGGAATCTCAGAGGGCCCTAGAGGTGTGGGGGACCCTCAGAACACAGGTGTCTCAAAGGCTGACCCAGCCTCTGTGTCCCCTTCACTGGGTGAGGAGGAGACATTAATGGCAGGTGGTGACTGGCCTCTGGGGAGGGCAGCCCAGACTCCACTAGCCACCATACTTCCTTTTTCACAACTTTCTCACCCCTGTGGTTTCTCATGTCATCATGTGGCCGCTTCCCACAAACCTTAGTGGCATGCAGGTATGAACATGGTGTCAGGCAAGGAGGCATCTGGAGGGGAAACCTGTTTTTTTCTGGGAGGACTCCCTCCCTGCACTCTAGCCCTGTCCCCTCCCATGGCTACCGATGCCTTCCCCTCACCTCAGAGATATCCCACATCTGCACAGATCAGACCCATAAAAATCGCATCTTCCTGACTTGTAAGCCTGCCCAGCTGTTAGATCATGTGTTGGGGATTCAGACGCACACGTAAACACATGTCAGCATACGTGCTCACGGGTCCGCACGCGCTGGGGCATGTGTCACACACAGGGCGCTATAGTCCGGTGACTCAGCCCCTGCAGCTTTTTGCCTGCCTGGACAGGGAGGTGTCGAGGAGGCTCAGGCAGTCCGAGGCCAGGACCTTGGCCTGGGGCTAGGGTACTGAGTGGCCTCAGAATCAAGGGTGGCATGGGCTTAAGCAGTTGCCGGATGCTCCTTGGTACTTTGCAGGCAGACCATGTGGACCCTGGTGAGCTGGGTGGCCTTAACAGCAGGGCTGGTGGCTGGAACTCGGTGCCCAGATGGTCAGTTCTGCCCTGTGGCCTGCTGCCTGGACCCCGGAGGAGCCAGCTACAGCTGCTGCAGTCCCCTTCTGGTGAGCGCCCCTCAGCCTAGGCAAGAGCTGGCAGCCTGGGTTTTCCCAAAGGGTCATCTTGGATTGGCCAGAGGAGGATGCCAGGCACGAGTCTGTGGTTTATCATCTCTCCTGTCTTTCCAGGACAAATGGCCCACAACACTGAGCAGGCCTCTGGGTGGCCCCTGCCAGGTTGATGTCCACTGCTCTGCCGGCCACTCTTGCCTCCTCACTGTCTCAGGGACTTCCAGTTGCTGCCCCTTCCCAGAGGTAAGCGTGCCATCAGCCCGATGGAGGGACTCACGTCTGCATTTATGCTTTTCCTGCACTTTCCCACCTGCAGATAAAAGGGCCTTGCTAATGCAGGCTTCTCTGTGTCCCACAGGCCGTGGCATGCGGGGATGGCCATCACTGCTGCCCACGGGGCTTCCACTGCAGTGCAGACGGGCAATCCTGCTTCCAAAGATCAGGTGCAGCCAGGGTGCGGGTGCAGGGCAGACGGACGGGCAGCATGTAGAGCCTGGAACCCAGGAGCCTAGCTGGCGGGGCAGCCCCGATTCCTGCCCTCGTGCCTTCATTCATGTGGCATCTGTACTAAGCAACACCCCTGCTGCGGATAGAGGGGCAGCTCTGGGGATAGGAGGGGGCAGGAGAAAGTGCAAGAGTCCAGGCCCAGGCGTTGTGGCGGTGGGAGAGGTCGGGCTGGGCCAGTCTAATGCCAGGATGGTCAATGGATGCCCCTGCCCCATGCCATCTTGCTGAGGGAGGGGCTGGATCGTGAGGAGGGTGAGTTAGGCATGCCTAGGAGATAACTGAGCCCTAGTGTCACCCCCAAGCCCCAGTAGCTGGGCCTGCAGACTCTGGTGCCACCAGCTCTTGCATGATGGGGGAGTCACCTTCCCTGAGTGGACTGGTAGAATCCTGGGTCATCTGGTCCACAGGTAACAACTCCGTGGGCGCCGTCCAGTGCCCTGATAGCCAGTTCGAATGCCCTGACTCCTCCACATGCTGCATTATGGTTGATGGCTCCTGGGGGTGCTGTCCCATGCCCCAGGTACAAATCTGGGGAGATGGGGGTATGTGGAGGGAGGTAGGGGCAGAGGGTGGGGGCTGGGGGCAGGGGGTGAAGACAGAGTCAGGACTCTTTCCTCAGGCTTCCTGCTGTGAAGACAGGGTGCACTGCTGTCCACATGGTGCCTCCTGCGACCTGGTTCACATCCGCTGCATCACACCCACAGGCACCCATCCTCTGGTAAAGAAGATCCCTGCACAGAGGACTAATAGGGCAGGTGAGGAGGTGGGAGAGCATCAGGTCCGGGCTAGGGTGGTGCCTCACTGACTCCAAGTGTGGGAAAAAGTCCCCTCCACCCTGGGTGCCCCTCACGCTTGCTCCTCTTCCAGTGGCTTTGTCCAGCTCGGTCATGTGTCCGGATGCACGGTCGCAGTGCCCTGATGGTTCTACCTGCTGTGAGCTGCCCAGTGGGAAGTATGGCTGCTGCCCAATGCCCAATGTGAGTGAGGGGCTGGAGCCAGCTTGGCTATGTGCCCCCCAGCCACCTGGCCCTGACATGCACCTTACAGGGGCTCTGGGGCCTGGGGCTGGCTGGCTGCTTGCTGGGAGCCTGGTTGATGCTGGACTCATGCCACCCCCTAGTGGGGGATTGGGGCAGTGCCAGCCATCAGCCTGGCTGCTCCCTGTGCGCTACTGAGCCTGAAAGTGACAAAAACCCACCCCTGTCCCACTCAGGCCACTTGCTGCTCCGACCACCTGCACTGTTGCCCCCAAAACACTGTGTGTGACCTGATCCAGAATAAGTGCCTCTCCAAGGAGCATGCTACAGACCTCATCACCAAGCTGCCTGCGCACACAGGTACCAGAGGCAGGCACGGATTCAGGAGTGGGGCTCCTTTCCTCCCTTTTGGGCCTGGCAGTAAGGTCACTGCACGGTGGCGTAAATGGTACCGTCCATCTTCAACACCTGGTTCCAGCTGTGGAGCTGGCAAAGGGTGGATACCCCTGAGGGTCCCCAGTGCCACTTCTGACCTGTCCTCTCTGCCTTCCTCACAGTGGGTGATGTGAAATGCGACATGGAGGTGAGCTGCCCAGATGGTTACACCTGCTGCCGCCTACAGTCGGGGGCCTGGGGCTGCTGCCCTTTTACGCAGGTACTCAGGGGTGGTGGGTGGGTGGGCTGAGCGCTGTGGCAGCCAGCTGGACCCCAGTGCCCACTGGCCCTTCCCTATCTGCCCTAGGCTGTGTGCTGTGAGGACCACATACACTGCTGCCCCTCGGGGTATACATGTGACACGCAGAAGGGTACCTGTGAACAGGGGACCCACCAGGTACCCTGGATGGAGAAGGCCCCGGCTCACCTCAGCCTGCCAGACCCGCAAGCCTTGAAGAGAGATGTCCCCTGTGATAACGTCACCAGCTGTCCCCCCTCCAATACCTGCTGCCAACTCATGTCTGGGGAGTGGGGCTGCTGTCCAGCCCCAGAGGTACATGGGAGGGGACAGCACCTTGGCTTGGGCAGGTGTTGGCCACACTTCTATTGCTTTCTGCCCTCCGCTTCACCCATAGGTGGCATCCAGCTCTGTCAGATTCTTCCCCAGCTGGAGGTGCTATGAGCAGGAGAGGCGGGCTGGAGGAGGTAGGGTCTTGGCGCTGTGCCCCACATAGTAGCTACCTAGAACGGCCTTTTCTGCCCACCCCTAGGCTGTCTGCTGCTCGGACCACCAGCACTGCTGCCCCCAGGGCTACATGTGTGTCGCCGAGGGGCAGTGTCAGCGGGGAACCAAGATCGTGGCTGGGCTGGAGAAGATGCCTGCCCGCCGGGCTTCCGGATCCCACCCCAGAGACATCGGCTGTGACCAGCACACCAGCTGCCCAGTTGGGCAGACCTGCTGCCCAAGCTTGGGTGGGGGCTGGGCCTGCTGCCAGCTTCCCCATGTGAGTGCCTCCCTGCCTGCCCCTGGATAAGGAAGCTAAGCCCGGTGAGGGGACAGGAACGAAATGCCATCCTGCACCCCTCCCCTCCAGGCTGTGTGCTGTGAGGATCACCAGCACTGCTGCCCAGCTGGCTACACCTGCAACGTGAAGGCCCGATCCTGCGAGAAGGAAGTGGTCTCTGCCCAGCCTGCCACCTTCCTGGCCCGTGGCCCTCACGTGGGCATTAGGGATGTGGAATGTGGGGCAGGGCACTTCTGCCATGATAACCAGACCTGCTGCCGAGACAGCCAAGGGGGCTGGGCTTGCTGTCCCTACCGCCAGGTCAGTGCCATCCCCCACCCTGGGGCTGGGTATAGCCAGGGACCCGGTCCCGCCTTGTCCAACCCTCTCGCCTGCCCCCCTCTGACCATCCAGGGCGTCTGTTGTGCCGATCAGCGCCACTGCTGTCCTGCCGGCTTCCGCTGCTCAGCCAGGGGCACCAAGTGTATGCGCAGGGAGACCCTGCGCTGGGACACCCCTTTGAGGGACCCAGCCTTGAGACAGCTGCTGTGAGGGACAGGACTGAAGACGCTGCAGCCCTCGGGACCCCACTTGGAGGGTGCCCTCTGCTCAGGCCTCCCTAGCACCTCTCCCCAAATTCTCCCTGGCCCCCATTCTGAGCTCCCCATCACCATGGGAGGTGGGGCCTCAATCTAAGGCCTTCCCTGTCAGAAGGGGGTTGTGGCAAAAGCCACATTACAAGCTGCCATCCCCTCCCCGTTTCTGTGGACCCTGTGGCCAGGTGCTTTTCCCTATCCACAGGGGTGTGTGCGCGCGCGCGTGTGCGTTCCAATACAGTTTGTACACTTCCTTAACAGCGTCTGATTCGCCGCCCTGCCTGTCCTCCCCAGGGCCCCGAGCAAGAGTTCCCTCAACTGCCAGCACTCCCCTCCCCTTCAACACAGAAAGACACACAGGGCCTTAACCTCACCAGCTTTATATTTGCTGCTGCCCACAGCGGCCGTATCACATTACCCCCTAGTCCCCAGAGCTGCCCCAGCCACCAGCCCTGTGACATCGTAGCCCAGAGGTGGGCTAGTCAGCAAGCAGCACTCCCTCCCCTCCCAGGGGGCCATAGAGAATGCCCCCTCCCTTCCCAGCCCTCACACTAGCAGCTGAGGCTGGGTTACCCCTCCTGCTTTCCCACAATAGAGCTTTCTATATACAGCCACGCTACACAGGCACTGCTTCCCCCCAGCCCTCCTCCCCGGCACCTCCTCGTGAGGGCTGGACCCCCCTCCTCCCCGGCTTGGAGGCAGACACAGGGTCCCTTGTAAGACACGACCCGGCACCTACCAAGGAACGGCTCTTAGTCCGCGGCCACTCTCCAGCCTAGGGCTGGGGACAACGCAGGAGGGCCCCGCGAGGGCGCTACTTGACATTGAACACCATCAGCGGCCGCTCCTCCCGCCGCTGCCACGGGCTTTTCTTGTCGCCCGCCTCGTCGCCCACCTCCGCCCCCAGCTCGTCCTCCGGGCTGGTGAGCGAGTCGCGCCGCAGCTCGCTGGCGCTGCTGCGGGAGCTGTCCCCGCGGCTGCGGCCCCGCCCCCGGGGTACAGTGGCCGCCCGGCCCTCGGGCGCCGCCACCTCGTCCAGCAGCGGCGTCAGCGAGTTGTCCTCGGGAGAGCAGAGGCCCGTGCGACTCTCGCTGCTGCTGGGCTCCGTGTCCTCGCTGAGCGCCAGGCGCGCGGGCGCGGGTGGCGGCGGCGCGGCGGGCGGTGCGCGCTCCCGCTCCTCCCGCGGGGGCCGGCGGCGCGCGGGCCGCGCCTCGTGCACGTCGACGCCTGAGTCCAGGCTGGCGTCGGTGCTGCGGCCCCCGCCGCCCGCCTGCAGGTCGATGTAAGAGTGGCGCACTTGCGAGTTGGAGCGCCCGTCGAGGGACACGAACCAGGCTCGCGGGTGCGGCTTGACGCCCAGTTCCAGCAGCTTCTTCTCGGTCAGCGCCTGCAACTCCCCGTTGAGCTGCGCCATGGTGGACTCGTTGAACAGCACCGGGATGGTGACCGAGCCGCTGACGGGCGCCGCGCGCCCGCCCCCCCAGCCCTCGCCGCCGCCCCCGCCGCCCTCGCCCCCCGCGCCCGAGTGGCTCTGCATCTGCGGGCGCTGGGGGTCGGGCTGGGGAAAAGCGCGCGCCGGGCCGGGGGCCGCGCCATCAGGCGGGGCCGGCTCGTCGCCCACGCCCGCGGCGCCCGCCTCGCCGCCGAGGCGCACGTAGTGCGCGGGGATCACCAGGGTGGGCATGACGTTGCGGTAGACGGTGTCCTTGAGGTGGTCGATGGAGCCACAGAAGATGAGCTGCCCCGCCTGGCCCAGCGATGGCGGCCGCGCCAGCTGGTCCACGGACTGCGACAGCAGGAAGTCGGGGGTCTTGCTCTCGGCCGCCCCCTTGTGGCCCAGGTAGTGGTCGAAGGGCGGCGGCGGCGAGGGCAGCTCGTGCAGGAAAGCCGCGGCCCCCGAGGGCCCCCGCCGGTACTCCTCCAGGCCGGGCTCCAGCCCACCAGGGCCCTCGGCCGAGCGTGCGCCCTTGAGCCCGGCGCTCTCGGCCCCACGGGCACCCGAAGGCTCGGCGGCCGGGCGGCTGGCAGAGCGCGGTTTGGCGCGGAAGAAGTCGTCCCGGGAGGAAGCCAAGTCCCGGGAGCTGGAGAAGGCCGAGTGGAGGGGGCCTGGAGGCGGAGCCTCGGGGTCCCCCGACGGGGCGGGCTCCAGGGGTCCCCCACAGATGAGGTGGAGCTGGGACATCGAGGTGGCCTGGTCTCGTTTGTTACCGTCAGAGGGCCCCGAGAGCTGCAGCTTGCGGTGCTGTTGCCTCGGCTTCAGGCAGCGCCTCCTGGAAGAGAGGGAGCAGAGGGGGCCTCTCAGGAAAGGGTGAGGGCCAGAGTAGGCCTCGAACCCCCTCAGATGCAAGACAAGGGATAAATATAGTGGAAGAGGTGGGGAGAATGCCTGGGTGCTCAGGAGAGATGGCGGGGAGCCGTGTCCGTTTGGGGTTCCCCTGGAGGTAAACTCTGCACTCCTTTGCATTTAGGACGTGCTGTGAGAACCGGGAGGAGCACCTAAGCCATCTGTCTGTGGGTGTGTCCGGCCTGGAGTCCTCTGGGAGCGAGAGCAGGGCTGGTAGGGGCACTGGCAGATCTCTCTGGAGGGGCCCTGCCTCCCCTCCCACCTCCCCGCTGTCTTCAGCCACCAGCACCAGCCCTTCAGGTCCTTCATGTGGGCGGGAAGTTTTCCTGTCTGCCCCTTGAGGACCAGAATTGGTTTTATGCATTTTTGGGGCCCCAGGGCCCTGTGCAGGTGCAGGCCTCAGTCAGAGGAGAGGAAAGGAAGGTGGGGGAAGCCTGGTGCTCACCGGCAGTAGTAGATGAGTAGACAGAGCAGAATGAGCACCAGCAGGGCCAGGGCTGCCAGGATGGTGAGCAGGAAGATGGTGTGGTAGGTGCCAATGTCCTGGATGCCCGACGTGATGGTGACCAGCCCTGTGCCAGGTGAGGGCTTAGCGTCCAGGTGTGGATGCCCTTCCTGCCTTTCAGAAGTCCAGTCTCCCAGCCCCCCTCCCCCATGGCTTGTACCCCCACTGCCCCACCACTCTTACCAGCTGTGGGGGAGGCCATGGCAGCCACCCAGTACCCCAGCTGGGGGGAGACAAAGGTCCAGTAGAGCTGCCGGCCTTCCTTCCGGATTACGCCAGTGCCATTGCGCACCCACAGCCCTGGGAGAGGTAGGGGTTTTGTCACACTTGAGTCCCTCCCACTCAAGTCCCACTTTCCGCCCTCAGCTCCAGCACCTGCAACCCCCTGAGGCACTTACCACTCTTGGGGTCGAATCTCCAGGCTGGAATGCTGGTGCCCACGGTCAGGGCACGAGTCTCAGAGGGCACGGGCAGGGACAGGTGAATGGGGCCTGAGAGTGGCACCTCTGTCCCATTACCTGTCAGCAGGTGCACACTCACAGCAGCCAGGGGCATCAGCTCCAGCCAGGAGCCATTGCCTGAGGGATGAGGGCACAGGGCTGAGGGCTGATCCTAGGCCCAGGGAGACCCCGTCCACGCTGGGCACCCAGGTTACCTGAGCTGGAGGCCTCAGTGCCCAGGAAGGCAGGGAAAGCCCGCATTTCCTGCTGGGTGCTGGCAGGTGTGAGCGAGGCCCAGAGCTGGCTGTAGGTGGAGCTGACAGGCAGGCGGGCAGCCCGGCGCTGGAATTGCACCAAGGGTTGGGAGCGGGCACCTGTAGGGAGAGAGGGGCTACAGTGGCCTGACTAGGGACAGGGATCCCCAGGGACCAGAGCAGAAAGCCAGTAACCAAGGAGAAGGGGACACTGGGTCAGGCCACTTAGGAAGGCCAGGGAGGGAGATGCCTTGGGGAGAAAGCTGGGCAGTCATAGAATGTTCACTTGGAAGGGACATGGACCTGAAATCTCTGTGTGACCCTCAGCAGTTTACTTGCTTTCTTATAAAGTTTCCTTACAGAATCTATAAAATGATGCGATCCAGATGCTTATACAGTATGGTCTGCTTTGTGGCAGGCACCAGGTTAGACACTGGGGGCCCAAAGATGAGTGACAGAATTCCCTGCCTTCAAGTTCACAGTCTAGTGGGGTGCTTCCTTTAGGGTACCCACTGGAACTGTCTGCTGTGATGGGAATGTTTTCTAGCTGTGCTGCCCATTATGGTACCCACTGGACACACGTGGCTGTTAAGCATTTGAAATGTGGCTAGTGTGACTAAGGAACTGGATTTTTAATTTTTAAAAACTTAGGCCCAGCGTGGTGGCTCACGCCTGTAATTCCAGCACTTTGGGAGGCTGAGGCGGGCTGATCACCATAGGTCGGGAGTTCGAGACCAGCCTGACCAACATGGAGAAACCCCTTCTTTACTAAAACATACAAAATTAGCAAGGTGCAGTGGCGCATGCCTGTAATCCAAGCTACTAGGGAGGCTGAGGCAGAATCCCTTGAACCCAGGAGGTGGAGGTTGCGCTGAAGTGAGATTGTGCCATTGCACTCCAGCCTGGGCAACGAGCAAAACTCCCATCTCAAAAAAATAAATTAATTTTAAATTTAATTTACTTCAATTTAATATGTAGATAGTGGCTACTGGAGTAGAAAGTTTAGGTTGTGTGTGTGTGTGTTGGGGTGGAGGGGACAGATATAAACAATTCCAATACCATATGGTCACAGCTAACATTTATTAAGCTTTAAGCTATGCTGGGCACTGTTCTAAGCAGGTTACCTATATTAACCCCTGCAGTTAGGAAAATAGCCCCTGAGGGAGGTGCCTTTATAAACAACCTTGTTTTAGAGGTGCAGAAATGGAGGCAGGCGGGGGTTCAATAGCTTGCCAGAGGTCACAATCCTCAAGCCCAGATTGAAGCCCCGGCTCCAGGGTCCATCCTCTGACGTGCCATTCCTCCTGGATTGCTATTCAAATAGAGGGATGCAGAGGACTAGGGGAGCTGGGCTCGCCCCACTCAGGGGAGGCCCTGTGGAGTCTTAAAGGATGTGGATGACTCAGCCAGGAAAGAAAAAGGGAAAGGACATCCGGGAGGACAGGCATGGGAAAGGCCCGGAGGCTAGGGGCAGCGGGCAGCCCGGGCTCTGGAGGGCGCTGTCAGCTCTGAGACGGCACCTGGGCTTTGTATTGAAAGCAGTGGGCACCATGTGGGGACTTCAGGCTGGGGGCCACAAAGGGTTCACTGGCATCTTAGAAACCTGCAGGGGTACTCAGAAGCCTCTGGTTTGGGACCAGAGTGACAAAGATGAGCAAACGAGTGGCTCAGTGAGGCCAGGCGCGGTGGCTCACGCCTGTAATCCCAGTACTTTGGGAGGCCAAGGCGGGTGGATCACCTGAGGTCAGGAGTTCGAGATCAGCCTGGCCAACTTGGCGAAACTCCATCTCTACTAAAAATACAAAAATTAGCCAGCTGTGGTGACACGTGCCTGTAATCCCAACTACTTGGGAGGCTGAGGCAGGAGAATCACTTGAACCCAGAAAACAGAGATTGCAGTGAGCCAAGATTGTGCCACTTCAGCCTAGGTGACAGAGTGGGATGCTTATCTCAAAAAAAAAAAAAAAAAAAAAAAAAAGGCTCAGTGACAAAAGCTGAAGCGGAGACTACAAACTGGGAAGGGATTCCTCACACTCCGAAACCCACCTCGGCTAAGTGGAATGGAGCCCCCGCACCCTCACTGTCCTCTACTACCCTGCACCCTGATGTTTCCCCCTGGCCTTCCTCCCCAGTGGAGGAGCCTCTGCTTCTGCTTCTCTCCTGAGTCCACAAGGGCCGACCACTCCATTCCACAAGCTCTCACCCAGCTGGGTCCCCTCGCAGGTTAGGGCTGTCTCAGCACTGAAAGCAGCTGCCCTCCACTCCACTGCCCTGCCTTCTCCAGAACTATTTCAGGGCTTGCAATGATCTGTCTTTCTACTTGTCTGTGAATGTCCAAAGGCAAGGGGCGGGTCTTCTTCCTCACCGTGGTTCCCAGCACCGGCCACAGTGCCTGGCATGGCCTAGAAGCTGAAGTAAGTACTAGCTGAGTGAGCCTGGGGGTAGGCAAGGACTGCTGCAGGCTCGCTCTGGGCCTTGCACTTCCTGTGCACCCGGGGCCCCCAGCAGGTGCGCAACAAATCCGTGTAGACCCACTGAATATAAAGGTGGCAGGGGAGGTAGGAATAGATGGAGAATAGAAACCACGAGAAGCCCCAATAACTATAAACATTTATTGAACACCTTCTGTACTGTTTTTGCACGTTTCATGTGATTTAATTCTCACTCCAATTTGATGACGTAGACACTATCCTTCCACGTCTTACAAATGGACAAATTATGGCTCAGAGAGATTAAGTGACTTGCCCAAGGACACCCAGCTAATATGGGAGCATGGAGGTCTGTACACCCAGGTCGGGGGAAGGAAGAAGAGTTGGCATGGGTGAGGGGGAGCCTTACCCGGAGAGCCTAGGAGGATGTGCACCAGGTCCTCATAGAGGATGAGTGTGGCCGGCCGCTCAGGGAGCAGGTAGAGGCTGACGGACGCGTACACTGTGGGAGGGGTAGCCAGTGAGCTCCAGGAAAGGCTGGCCCCCCACTCCCTGGCCAGGTGCCCCTTCCATCTGAGTTCCAGCGACTTCACCCTCCCTCAGCCCCCTCTGCATACCCCAACCCAGGCAGCAGCTGCTGGAAAGCCTCCCCCTCCACCCCCAAGGAAACTATTTTGGGAAGGGGCTGATGGTGGGTCAGCTGCTGTCCCCCCACCACCTGCCCCTGCACTCACAGGGCAGCTTGTCAACACGCCAGGGCACAGAGTTGGTGAGAAAGCCAGGGCGGGCAGCAGTGACCAGCACCCAGGTGCCCAAGCGATAACTGAGGGGCAGGGTGGCCACGCCTTCTGAGTCTGTGGTGCCAGCCGCCAGCAGAGTCCGGTTCCCAAACACATCCACTGAGGCCCGGGCCAGGGGCACCAGCTCCCCGCTTACATACACCTGCACCTTGATCAGGATCTCTGTAGGCAAGATGGAGTGAAGGGAGTGAGGACGAGGGAGGGAGAAAGAACTGGGGGGAGCCCCAAGATCAGAAGAAGGGGCTGTGTTTTCTAGAGTCCTTGGGGCTAAGGCTAGAGAAGGCATGATCTAAGAGCCAGCATTCACAGAGCAGTCACTGAAACCTCCTATCAGCCCATGAGGGAGGTGGGGCTCTTCCCACATTTCATTGTCTAACACATGCGCTGTGTCACATTTTCACATTTCTAAGCTCAGGCTATGCCATCATCATAACTGGCAGCATTGTTTCCTTTCTTACTGGTACCTGAACTAATGAGGCATCTTACAGTCAGTGGTGTATTAGATTCAATAAAATATGCTCTTAGTCCATTTTACAGATAAGGAAACCGAGGCTTAAGAGTTTAGATAGTTGGACTACAGTTAAGTGGAGATCTGGGATCCAAACCTGGCAGTCTGCCTCTAGAAGCGACATTCTTAACCCTGGGCTTGGAGAGAGGAGAAGGACAGGAGGGCTGGGAAAGGCTAAGTAAAGCTGGGTCCACAGGCAGAGAGGGGAAGGGTCAAAACTGAGCAGTTTGAAAGGGAGGACAGAGGCTAGGGCAGAGTTTGGGGTCTTGGGAAAAAATTGACAGGGGACACTAGGAAACTGATCATTCCCATCATTCATCCTTTTCCCAGAATCTTTTGCATAAGCCTATTTCCCTTCAGATTTAGGGACTCACCCCAACCCGATGCCCAAACAAATAACTCCTGCCCCCTCCCCCTCACATGAACTGCCTGCCCCCTCCCAGCTGGTCAGCTACAGTCAGTCACCATGACAATGCCCTCATTCCTCCCAGGAGATCAGACAGGGAGCTGGGGCCCTGGCAAGGGGAAGGAGATCTGGGAGGGGGCGACCCAGGCCCAAGGGAAACTGTTGTGGAGGGGGCTGGGGAGGGAAGCCCAGGTCTTTTGCTTCCAGGGATGTCTCTGACCCCAGCCCCAGGAGAGTCTGGCCAGGCCATCAGGCAGGCGTCCTGCCCTCAGATGGGGTGATGGGGAGGAAGCAAGCCTCAAGTTGTTCACATGGATTCCCCAGGCAGTCTCTCTGATCCAGGGCACCCTTTCCCACGCACCACAGCCCCTCACTCAAGAACACACACCTCAACCCTCCCTTCCTGCTAACAAAGTGTGTCATGCTTGTGCAGACGCCTCGGTGGGGGGCCCAGGAGGCAGGTAGGGAGTGGGCTGAGTGCGGAAGGAAGAGGCTGGCGCTGAGAGCAGCAGGACCTGGGGAGGTCAGGGCGCTGTGGAGACTTCGAGGAGAGAGAAAGCCTTAAAGTGGAGCCCGACACTCACCAGTGACAGGTGTTTTAGCTCAGGCTCCCAACCCAGCGCCACGCCTGCCCTAGGCATCCCATCCAGCTGTTCCCGAGTCCCCCTCCCCTCCCAGGCCAGAGCCCAAGCCTGCAGGGTGGGTGCACACACTCCACCCACTGTCACTCCGTGGTCCTCCAGGAAGCTGGCACCCCTCTACTGTGTTTTTGCACATTTGATATGATTTAATTCTACTTCAATTTGAATCCTGTCCTTCCGTGTCTTACAAATGAGCAAATTATGGCTCAGAGAGGTTAAGTGACTTGCCCAAGGGAACCCAGCTAATATGGGAGAGTGGAGGTCTGTGTGCCCATGTGTGGGAAGGGAAGAGCCTAGGAGGAGGTGCACAAAGTCCTCATCCACCCCCCCCCCCACACCCAGTAGGAATTCTGAGAAGCCAGAAGGGCCTGGCTACTCCCACCCCCATCCTGGGCTTAGGAGCAGGTGGATAGAGCAGCTGGGTAGAGGGACCCCAGTCTGAGATACAGTCATTTGAGGGAATGCCTTGGGTTCAAGAGTCAGAGCCTCAGAATAGGGAGGGGGCTGGGGAAACAAAACTGAGGTGGGCAGGTAAGGCCTGAAGGAAGCATCTGTGCCAACCTTGGGGGTGGTGGGGAAGGGGGCAGGTGCCTAGCAGATTCCCTTCCTCCTTCCCCTCAACCTGGGCTCCCCGCCAGCTGCCCCAGAGAACCCCCTATCCTGGCCCTATTCCAGCCAATTCCCTGGGCCCCTTCCCCTGGAGTGCAGGAACTTGAGGGGAGGGGCATCCTAAGAAACTAGGGCTTCTTCCTGCTAAGCAAAACCTCATCTCCTCCCCCAGAGAGCTGGGGAGATTGGGGCAGAGGGCGACCCCCTCCCCATTCCTCAAAGCCTGACATTCCATGCAGTATCCACCTCTCCGGGCTCAGCTCTGCCTCAACCCAAGAGGAAATCCGAACCCTCCCTTCATCCGGACCCCACTTCCCTCATCCAGACTCCCCCACCCTGCTTTTCCTGCCAGCTCCTTCGGGTGAGGGGTGAGGAGAGAACACTGCTTCAGGCAGGGATGGGGCCCACATGCAGGGGAGAGCAGTAGCCGAGAGGTGGGCACAGGGCTGGAGTGGGCGGAGGCCCCTAAGCGTCCAGGCCTGCCGGTGGGGTGCAGTCAGGGTCTTGCTCCCCCATCCTTTCCTGCTGCAGGAGCCGGCCCCACCCCCACCTCACACACCCACCTGGGCCCGGTGAGTGGCTGGGGAGGGTCTCCTCCACTGCGAAGGAGATGTGAGATGAGGAGGGGGTTATCTGGGGGCAGGCAGGGGACAGGAGTGCCAGGAGGCCTGCTGAACGGGGACCCAGGCACCTGCCCTCCCAGCCGGCACTGCCCAAAGCCAGCCAGCTCAGCATGGCTCCCGGACCGCAAGCCTGCCATGCGCTCTGAGCTGGGAATCACAATGTACCCCCTTTTCTCAGAGCCCCACAACTGCCGCTCGTCCTCCGTCATGGGCTTACCAGCATTTATTTGGTGCACCCCAAATTCTAAGCCAGGGGGGCTGACTGGGAGCTGTCAGGCTCCAGGGCGAAGAACCCCATTAGCAGCAGTCAATCCCGCCCACAGCCTCACCCACTCCCCCTTCTCCCCTCCCCCTTTCAAACCCAGCTCCAGGCGCCCAGCCTCTGGTCCGGGCCTAGGGTGGTAGCCGATGCGGGCGCCCCCACCCAGCCGGGGTCGGGAGCGAGGAACCCGCAGGGGGCTGCGGAGCGGGCGCCCGCCCCAGCCCGCCCCTGGGCGGGTGTCTTCGGTAGACAATGGCTCAGGCAGTAGCGCCTCGCGGACCAGGAGGGAGAAAAACAAATCGGGAGGGGGCGGTGGCGCCGAGCCTGGGGACCCTCGCCCTCCCCATTGTGTCTCCCCGAGACCCCCGCCCCGGCCAGCCTCCCTCTCCCCGCCTCCACTTTCTCCCAGAAGCGGCGACCCCAGATCGCTCAGCTCCCCCCACACGAATCCAGGGAACAGAATAGCCCCCAATTCACGAGCGCCGCGAAGTGGGGGCTGACGGGAGAGAGACTGATCAGGGGGCGCAGACCCGCCATCCCGGCCCCTCCCGGCGGAGACTCACCCTGCGGGCTGGGGGGCTCCGGCGGCGACTTGCCCGGAGCCCGGGAGGCGCCGCCGAGCAGCAGCCCCAGCAGCGGCAGCAGCCGCGCGAGGACGCTGGGGCCACTCGGCGGCGGCATCGCGGGGTTCGGCCGGGCCCTAGCGGTCCATGGCTCCCGCCTGGTCCCGCTCGCCCGGCCCCGCGCAGCCCCAGCTCTGCGCAGCTCCGGCTCCCGCTCCGGCTGCGGCGCCCGCTCAGCGCGATTGTCTCCGCCTGGAGCCGCCGCCGGCGCCCCCTGCAGGCTGCGCGCCACACCGCGGGCCCCCCGGCGCCGCCCCTTCCAGGCCCCGCTCCGCCCGCCGCCCCCCAGTACTGCCCACCTTCCGCCCACCCTGCAGCCCCGGCTCTGCGCTCCCACACTCTGGGCTGCAAGGGAGTGCTGGGATTAGGATCCCATCATTCGGGTTCTTGGGGTTCGAGAGTCCCCAGAATTTGGTGCAAAAATTTTTTTGTGTGTAGGTGGGGAGTGGCTATTGCTTGCAACACACTCTCAAGGGGTACGGTCATGAAAGTCTCAGAAAAGTGTAAGAACTCCCTGCTGGATGGCCCCCTTCTCCGGGCAAAACACTTAAAACACCTAGGGAGATAGTAGGCCCCCTATACCCCCTAAGTGTCTTCTTTCTTTTTTTTTTTGCAGTGACAAGTGAGCATTTATTTTTGGGCCTTTCTTCCTATGTGTATTTCAGGTCTTTTTCAGAACAAGGCCCCAGGAATCTCCAGATTCAATTATGTCCCTGGGCTTGGTCGACTGCTGCAGGAGTCTTAGGGAGCCTTGTACAAATGCTAGAGTTACTCATTTACCAACGTGAAACCCTAGGATAGAAGATGCAACAAAGCAGGACTCCTTCCCCCAGGGAATGTTCTGATTTCAGATGAGGCGGCAGCCAATGTAGAAAACGCTGTCCAGCCTGGCCAACATGGTGAAAACCCGTCTCTGCTAAAAGCACAAAAATTAGCTGAGCGTGGTGGCGGGCGCCTGTAATCCCAGCTACTTGGGTGGCTGAGGCAGGAGATTCACTTGAACTCGGGAGGCGGAGGTTGCAGTGAGCTGAGATGGTGCCACTGCACTCCAGCCTGGAGACAGAGGGAGACTCCGTCCCAAAAAGAAAAAAAAAGAAAAAAGAAAAAGAAAAGAAAACACTGATATTTTTCCTTGGAACTGGACTGTGATGAGAGGTGCTTGCTATAAACATAAGCTACTGTCTTTTCTTTTACCCTTTCCAGTTTTTGAAGATAAAGCAGGAAATAATCTTCTCTGAAGATATTTGATAAAAATTCCCCAAACATCAAAAACACACGCTTCCACTTCATTGCTAAAAATTTACTGCAGTTTGGCACCTGGGTCTAGTTCAGCTGGTGAATGAGCTAATTGATGCCTGCACCTCGATCCCCAGGTGTGCCGATCTCCTTGCGGAAGCCCACTCTATTTTTTGTAGCATGACGGGCCACTGGAGGAGGAAAAGGTGCAAGAACCATGAGATCTCCTGGAAATGCTTCCCTGGGGAGGCAACTCCATGAATGAGGTCTTCCAAGCAAACGACACCAAACTTCCCCAGGTGCTCCTCATCATTGTGTTATCTGTCAGAGGGATGGTCTCATTCTTGATCTTGGCTTGTCCACATTTCAAAATGAGTCCCCGGACAGGCTTCAGATTTGGAAATCACCAGGCCATGTAAAGTTCTACTATATGCAGCATTTTAGGTTCTGGGGGTGACTTTTACAAAGACACCACTAAAATTTCTTTAGGCAAAGTCTTGCAATGGTTCTCTGCACCAGTAAACTCTTGCCATCAATTTCGATGCAACAAAGGCCAAGGAATGTTCATCTGGCAATTCCAAGGCATGAGGTTTCACTTCCAGTCATCTGAGTCACACCTTGTCATGTTTCTGCCTCCAGGAATCATGCAGGAATACTTCCAGTCACTTAAACCTGGGCCCTCTTCCTTTCCTCTGCTCCTTTGCCAAAAGTGCCTGCTTTGCCTGGGTGGCTTTGAGGGCTTGATGAGCCTTCCTCTTTGTCAGGAGATTTTCTGGAACAAAGAAATTTTTCTTTGCTCTTTCTCTGCTATCTTTCTAGTGTTGCAGCTACTGATCATCGAGATAGAATCTTTCGCTGTCACCCAGGCCAGAGAGCAATGGCACAATCTTGGCTCACTGCAACCTCTGCCTCCCAGCTTCAAGAGATTCTCATGCCTCAGCCTCCCGAGAAGCTGGAATTACAGGCAGCTGCCACCATGCTTGGCTAATTTTTGTATTTTTAGTAGAGACGGGGTTTCACTGTGTTGGCCAGGCTGGTCTCGAACTTGTGACTTCAGGTGTTCCGAATGCCTCAGCCTCCTAAAGTGCTGGGATTATAGGCATGAGCCACTGTGCCTGGCCCTGTCTCTTATTAAGCCATTGGCAAGTTACTCAGCCTTCTGGTCCTCAGTCTTCCTTTAAAATGAGAGTTGTCATAATCTCTACCTCATAGGGTTGCTATAATGACTAAATGAGGTGTAATGACCAAATAATGATGTAAAGAGTCTAGCACAAGCCTGACAGGAGCAGGGGCGTAATAAATGCTGCTATTGTTGGCCCAGGGTGAAGTAGGGATTCACCTGTGCCCAGGTAATATGATCCACTGCTGGGCAGGGCTAATGGCTAAGGAGTGCTTCCAGGGCTGGCAGCAGCCTTTCTCTTCCACCAGTTGGTGATTCTCCGTGGTTCTGGTTCTGGCTTCATGAATGATAAACTGGGTGTCTCCTTTGTCCTCAGCCACTGAACCCCATATCTGAGGACGGCTATTGGCTTACCCTAGTCCCAGCCAAGCTCTCTTTCCTACCAGTTCAGTATTTCTGGTTGTCATCATCAATCAGTTTCCACCTGGCCAAATCCTTATGGTGTCCCTTCTCTGGTTCTCTCCAGTTTGTCACCTTCTCTTTCTCACAGTATGGTGGCCAGGAGGGGACTAAATACCTAAGACAAGGACTTCATTTCCCAGAAAACAGCAGGCTCCCCTCCTGGTTGGGTCTTCTGTTTTAGGGGGAAATGATTATAAGCTTTTGGACAGAATGAAAACTGCCAGTGTATCTGTCTCTCTTCTTTCTATCTTTCTCCCTTCCTTCTCCCTTTCATTTCTGTGTTTCTCTCTTTTCAACAGAAAATTTCCATCTCACCAGATTTCCCAGGACTATTCTTACGTAACCAATGTTTTGGAACCTCAACACAGAACGTAGCACTCATCCCTGGTGAATTTCATGTTGCTGGTTTCCACCCAACTTTACAATCTGTCAAGGCTGCCTTGAATCTGCTTCAGTCACCCATTGTATCAGAGCTCCCTCCCAGACAGCAGCCATCTGCCGGGTGAAGAGTGACTTCCTCTGCCTCCATTCAACGGACTCATGACAATGCCGGCAGCCCAGGGCCAGGATGGAGCTTCACAGAGATCTCCTTCAGCTTCATCAGAATTGTTCAGTTCCAAATCCGACTCTGTATGATCCAGCTCACATTGATGTCTTATCTATAAGGACAAATGCCAAACGCTTTGCTGGATCAAGATAAGTTGTCTGGAGCCATCCGATTGCAATGACAGAATGAGGAGGCAATTTGACTGGTGTTCAAGGATCACGGCTTAATCTTTTCTTAAATGCATAGTCACTCAGATAGAAACCTGTTCCTGAAACTTGCCATGCATGGATGTCAAAATATTCTTTTCAGAATTTATTGTTTACACCTTTGGGTGAAACCAAACACCAGTGGCTCCTGCTGTCGTGTTGTCCATCAGTGGCTTCCCCCAGCACTCGGCGTCAAGTCCAAAGTCCTCCCCATGGCCTCAGGGTGTTCCTGCCCCCATTCCCCAACTCCTGGACCCTCACCCACCTGCTGCCAGCCACATG
The DNA here is from genome assembly GCA_004027835.1 of Alouatta palliata. NCBI lineage: Eukaryota > Metazoa > Chordata > Mammalia > Primates > Atelidae > Alouatta > Alouatta palliata. The sequence continues at coordinate 87,767 of PVKV010008059.1, forward strand.
GGCCTTCTTGCTTTTTTTGAACACACTAAGCCAGCTCCTACCTCAGCGCCTTTTCACTGGCAGCTGCGCGGCTCAATCATTCATCTCCCTGCTTATCTCATCAGAGAGGCCTTCCCTGACCAACCTGCCTAAAATGTCAGCACCCCTCCAAACACCCACATACTTTTTTTGTTTTTTGAGATGGAGTCACGCTCTGTTGCCAGGCTGGAGTGCAGTGGTATGATTTCGGCTCACTGCAGCCTCCACCTCCTGGGTTCAAGTGATTCTCCTGTCTCAGCCTCCTGAGTAACTGGAATTACAGGCGCATGCCACCACCATGCCCAGCTAATTTTTGTATTTTCAGTAGAGATGTGGTTTCTCCATGTTGGCTAGGTTGGTCTCCAGCTCCTGACCTCAGGTGATCCACATGCCTCAACCTCCCAAAGGCTGGGATTACAGGCGTGACCCACCGCGCCCGGCCACCCACATACAATCTATCACTCTCTCCTCATTTTTATTGTCACTCACTGCACTGACTGCTACTGACCATACATTTATTTATTTGTTCACTTTTTACCTCTGAAATGTAAGTTTCAGGAGGACAGCGGCTTGGCTTTGCTCACTGCTGCATCCCAGCACTGGAATAGGCACGTGGTAAGGTGCTCCATGAATATTTATATATTTTTTTAATTCTTTTTTATTTTTGAGACAAAGTCTCACACTGTCACCCAGGTTGGAGTGCAGTGGCACGATCTTGGTTCACTGCAACCTCCGTCTCCTGGGTTCAAGTGATTCTCCTGCATCAGCCTCCCAAGTAGCTAGGATTACAGGCACCTGCCACCATGCCCAGCTAATTTTTTTTTTTTTTAAGATGGGGTTTCACCATGATGGCCAGGCTGGTCTTGAACTCCTGACCTCAGGTGATCCACCCACCTCGGCATCCCAAAGTGCTAGGATTACAGGCGTGAGCCACCGCGCCCGGCTAATTTTTTTTTTTTTTTTTTTTTTTTTTTGGTAGAGACAAGGTTTCACCATTTTGGCCAGGATGTCTCAAACTCCTGACCTCATGATCCGCCTGCCTTAGCCTCCCAAAGTGCTGGGATTACAGCATGAGCCACCGCACCTGGCCAAATTTTATATTTTTAATTAAAAAAAATTTTTTTTGAGCCAGGGTCTCAGTCTGTCACCCAGGCTGGAGTATAGGTCACGGCTCATGGCAGCCTTGACCTCCAGGGCTCCAGCAATCCACCTGCCTCAGCTTCCTGAGTACCTGGGTCTACGGGCACACACCACCACACCTAGCCAGTAATTTTTAATTTTTGAGATAGAGTTTGGCTCTTGTTCCCCAGGCTGGAGTGCAATGGCACAATCTCAGCTCACTACAACCTCCACCTCCCGGGTTCAATCGATTCTCCTGTCTCAGCCTCCCGAGTAGCTGGGATTATAGGCACCTGCTACCATGCCCAGCTAATTTTTTGTATTTTTAGTAGAGAGGGGGTTTCACTATGTTGGCCAGGCTAGTTCTGAACTCCTGACCTCAGGTGATCCGCCTACCTTGGCCTCCCAAAGTGCTGGGATTACATGTGTGAGCTACTGTGCCCAGCCAATTTTTATTTTTTAGAGACAGGGTCTTTCTCTGTTGCTCAGGCTGGAGTGCAATGGCATGATCATAGCTCACTGCAGTCAAAAACTCTTGGGCTCAAGCGATCCTCCTGCCTCAGCCTCCCAAAGTGCTAGCATTACAGGCATGAACCACCATGCCTGGCCAAAAAATCTTTATTGAACCCGGGAATGAACAAATCCTGCAGGACTCCCGGGAGACCTCCCCACCTTTGCCGCTCAGCTCCCCTCACCACAGCTGGAGAGCTGTCTTCCATCCTCATCCTCTTTCCTGGCTGAAGGCCCTTCTTGGTGGGGAGGAAGGGACAGCATGCCTTCCTGGCATGACACTGCCTTCCTCAGGCAACAGCTGAGCCAGCCTCCCTCTGCCCCTTCTCACTCCAAGCAGCTTTAAAGGATTTTTTTAAATAGGAAGGCAGGGAGAATGTGTTATTTTTCCAAGCCTCAGGTCATTGTGAAGTTTACCCCTCTGAAATTATAACAAATATAATATTTAAAGCTGCCCTGGCTGGGCGGGGTGGTTCACGCCTGTAATCCCAGCACTTTGGGAGGCTGAGGTGGGTAGATCACCTGAGGCCAGTAGTTCAAGACCAGCCTGGCCAACATTGTGAAACCCCGTCTCTACTAAAAATACAAAAATTAGGCTGGGTGCAGTAGCTCACGCCTGTAATCCCAGCACTTTGGGAGGCCGAGGTGGGTGGATCACTTGAGGCCAGGAGTTCAAGACCAGCTTGGCCAACATGGTGAAACTCCATCTTTTATAAAAAATAAAAATAAATAAAAATACAAAAATTAGCTGGGCGTGGTGGTGTGCCTGTAATCCCAGCTACTCAGGAGGCTGAGGCAGGAGAATTGCTTGAACCTGCAAGGCAGAGGTTGCAGTGAGCCAAGATTGCCCCACAGCACTCCAGCCTGGGCAAGAGTGAGACTCTGTCTCAAACATAACTAAATAAGGCCGGGCATGGTGGGTGTAATCCCAGCACTTTGGGAGGCTGAGGCGGGCGGATCATCTGAGGTTAGGAGTTTGAGACCAACCTGGCCAATGTGGTCAAACCCCGTTTCTACTAAAAATCCAAAAATTAGTGGGGCATGGTGGCGGGCACCTGTAATCCCAGCTACTCGGGAGGCTGAGGTAGGAGAATGTCTTGAACCTGGGAGGCAGAGGTTGTAGTGAGCCAAGATTGAGCCACTGCACTCCAGCCTGGGCGACAGAGCGAGACTCTGTCTCAAAAAATATCAACAATCGGCGTGCGCAGGGGACTCGCGGAGGGACTAGGCAGAGCCGTGGGACCGCCGCCAGTTTGCTGTCGGTCCACGCCGCCTGTCGCGCTGCCCGCCTGTCCAGCGTCCGCCGCCACCATGGGAGTGCAGGTGGAAAACATCTCCCCAGGAGACGGGCGCACCTTCCCGAAGCGCGGCCAGACCTGCGTGGTGCACTACACGGGGATGCTTGAAGATGCAAAGAAATTTGATTCCTCCCGGGACAGAAACAAGCCCTTTAAGTTTATGCTAGGCAAGCAGAAGGTGATCCGAGGCTGGGAAGAAGGGGTTGCCCAGATGAGTGTGGGTCAGAGAGCCAAACTGACTATATCTCCAGATTATGCCTATGGTGCCACTGGGCACCCAGGCATCATCCCACCACATGCCACTCTTGTCTTCGATGTGGAGCTTCTAAAACTGGAATGACAGGAATGGCCTCCTCCCTTAGCTCCCTGTTCTTG
>PVKV010008060.1:0-90880 GCA_004027835.1 Alouatta palliata
ATGGGGAGAAATACCAGATATAGGTGATGGGGAGGAAGGCAGCAAATCACACTGCCATGTGTGTACCTATGTAACAATCTTGCATGTTCTTCACATGTACCCCCAAACCTAAAATGCAATAAAAAGTATATATTATAAAAAAAAAAAAAAATCTATTATAGGCACAAAACAAATAGAGCCGTGTGAATGAAGATACTGTAGGTTTCCAGTCACTGGTGATAACTACTTGTCATGACTCCGTGTCTGTTCATACTTGTGCTTTGAGCTGCAGTCTATAATTACGTTATCAGAAACATAATAATCAAAACACCTCGGGCAGGGTAAGGGAGAGCTATAAAATTGTGGTTAGTACCTTGTTTGCCTAGAGAAAATAAAAAACAAAGACACCTTTTCTGCAATTTAAATCCCTCTCAAGTTCATCTGTGCGTCTCCATGCTGGTAATTCTAATACACCATAATTTTTCACTTGAAGCATCTTTAATGTTGCCCCCCACTTCATAATACATGCCTGTGATCTTCAAAACCTTGTGATTTTTGCTGTCTTAATTCATTGAGTTTACTCTGCCTGAACTATTTTATTCATCCATCTTTTCCCTAACATCTAAAATATCAACCATTGGTATCTCTTAATATATCGATCAGCTGAAAAGCCATCCTTAACCATGGGATAATTTCATCTGACACATCTTGATTTTCTCTGCCCTATTGATCTTTCCCATTTCCTTCTTGTAGTACAATACCTCTTTTCCATTTGTGATGGGTGACCTTTCACTCAACGTGATTTTGGTGAAACTGTTGACAACAATGTGATTTCTCTTCTGTGAGAATGAGCATATTTGCCAGGCTAAAAGAATCTCCTATAACCCTAAAGTCAAGGATTGTGCTAAGAAATGGCTCCATGCCTTTAGACGGAAACTCAGAATCCTCTGTGAAATTTTTACACAAATTATAAAGGAAATATTACAAAAATCAGCCAGTAACAACAGAGAATGAAGAGATGGAGACCAAGTAACTCAGGGCCCTGACAGCATTATGCTGGATTTATCCTTCCCTGAAAGTAGTCAACAACTAGAATCTAGAGTTATATGCAGAAAAATATGATTTTTTAAAGTAATTTCAGGACTTTTTGAAATTTAATTTAAACTTTATAATATTGCTCTATTTTTCCACTGTCAGTATATTTGAAACAGTCAACTGAAACTTTCTGCTTACTCCTCTGTGTTTCCCACTAGACTGTAAAGCATGGGAAAACAGAGATAAAGTTTGCTAGTTAGCTATAACATTCCCAGGGTTAACTAAAATAATTATCACCTTGTATTCTTTAGAAAACATTTCTAAAAATATGAATGAAATTACAACAATTTCCATCATATTTTCTATGTCACTCTATATCTAAACCCTGAGGTTGACAGATGAGGGGGACTGTGTTGAGGCTTCTTCTTTTTTTTTTTTTGTCTGTTTTCATTTCAATGGAGTTAACTCCCCATTTCATCCCTCTTGTGTGATCTTCTTAATCACACATTACAGGGACTGTACATTTCTTTTCTTCTCATACTTCTAGGACTACTCAGAATAGTTTTAATAATCATGAATCATGAAGGTTTTCCTGTCATTTTATAATATATGAAGTGATAACAAATTTCTGATTATCTGGATCACAACTGTAAATACACACAGACACATACACACACACACACACACAGAGAGAGAGAGAGAGAGAGAGAGAGAGAGATCCTAGTGGCTTTTATTCCTGAAGAACTTCTGTTGATTTTATAAGTATGAATTCTCTATGTCGAATGCATTTTTTGTTTCAAGTACATAAAGTAGCTTTTTTTTCTTTCCACAACTTTGAATGAAATGGAATACAGTACCGTCAGTGGTAGCAAGAGCTAAACCATCAAAAATGATAATAGGGAATTGTTTATTTTTTCAAGTGATTTTGGTTGGTCCTAAGAGTCCCTTTGTTAGTGGAAAATAAGTATTCACATTCTATGGCATGAGATGACAAATAACTTTTTAAATTATCATATGTGCCTCAGTAAAGTACTCTTTAGAGGCAAGGTTTAACCACAAAAAGCTGCTGACACAAAAAAAAATATAGAAGAATTCATCACTACAAGATTTTATAGTGGACTGACTACTTTTGTGGATATGAAATGTGTTACAGATAAAAATAACTAGTTTGGAGCTTTAAATTCTCAGCCTCAGTATAATCAAAAGGCTTCTCTGTCTACCCTTATGTGAGTTCTTATATATTATAGAGCATAGCTAGCTGCAAACCAGAGATGCCTAATTCTCTAGATTCCAGAATTAATAAGTGTGTGAATTCCTAGCATAGTTAAGTCTCTTATGACATTTAGTGCATTGATTAGGAAAGAGTTAAATTCTTACATTTCAAGTGGATATATATGGAAGTATTAAAAAATTTTTCATTATCATGGAAGAGTGTATTTTGACTATTAAAAAAAAAGGTCTAATCACTCAGAGATGGATAGAGTGAATGATCAAACTTTAGGTCTTTCCCTTGAAATGAAGGTTTCAGAATACCTTCACTTATATAAGTAATGGGTTGCATTATCAGGTTAAAGCATGCTATTATTGATTTTGCTGTTGTTCACAAATTTAAATATAAGCTGTAGGTAGAACTGTTTTTCATTGGAAAAATTTTACTTTTCAAAGGATATAGTGAAATACATTAACGTGATCTTTAAAATGATGATTAATTTTTTATTTCTGTAGCTTTACAGTACTTTTGTAAGCATTGATTGCAATGAAACTGTCAACTGTGCATTTGGCAAGTTGAGGTTGCTAATTAGCAAATCCCTGAGTGACTTATATCAGACGAACACAAATGTCCTCAAAAACTATCACTGGAAGAATAGTAATCTGTCAGAGCGATTCATTGGGAAAGCCAGAGGTGAGATTCAGACTTTCAGAGGTGAGAAAGCCTTATGTGAGATCCTTAAAGGAGTACTAAACATGGAATTGAACAAAATGACACCTGCTACTACAAAAAAACACTTAAGCACATAGTCCACAGGCACTTTAAAGCAATCACACAGTCAAATCTACATAACAACTAGGTAGCAACATAACACAATGAACATCTAATGTATCAGTACTAACCCTGAATGTAAGTGGGCTACATGCTCTGCTTAAAAGACATAGAGTGGCAAGTTGGAGAAAAAGACAAGACCCAACCATCTGCTGTCTTGAAAAGACTCATGTCATATGTAATGACACCCACAGTCTCAAAATAAAGGGATAGAGAAAGATATACCATGCAATTGAAAACAAAAAAAGTGCAGGAATCCCTATTCTTATATTGGATAAAACATATTTTAAGCAATAAAATTTAAGAAAGACAAAGAAGAACATTGCATAATGACAAAAAGTACAATCCAACAAAAAGACTTAGTAGTCCTAAATATATATACACCCACCATTGGAGCACCAGATTCATAAAACTAGTTCTTCTTTTCATACAAAAAGAATTGGAGAACCACATAATAATAATGGGAGATGTCAACACCCCACTGACAGCATTAGATCATCAAGGCAGTAAACTAACAAAAAAACCAGACTTAAACTTGATACTTGACCAATTGGACCTAATAAACATTTATAGAACACTTCACCCAATGACTATAGAATATACATTCTTCTCAGCTGCCCATGGAACATATTCTAGGATCAGTCATATGATTAACCATAAAGCAGGTAGCAATAAATTGATAAGATTTTGAAATCATAACAAGCGCAATATAAGAGCAGATTAGAAAGAAGAAAGACCTCTCAAAACTATACAAATTAATAGAAATTAAATAACTTGCTCATGAATAACTGATGGGTAAACATCAAAATTAAGGGAGAAATAAAAAAAAATCTTTGAAATTAATGAAAACAGGGACACAATTTACCAACATTTCTGAGATGCAGGTAAAGCAGTGTTGTTAAGAGGAAAATTTATAGAGCTAAATGCCTTTTTCAAAAAAGTTAGAAACATTTCAAATTAACAATCTAACTTTGCATCTAAAGGAATGAGTGAAAAAAGAGCAAACCAACCCCAAATCTAGAAGAAAAACGTAACTCAAATTAAAAAAAAAAAAACTGAATGAAATTGACTTGAAAAGTCCATGCAAAAGATAAATGAAACCAAAAGATGGTTGTACAAAAAAAGAAAAAGAAGGAAAATAAAACCAATTGAGGGAACACTAGCTAGATTAACAAAGAAAAATGGGACTATCCAAATAAGTTAAATAAGAAATTATAAACATAACATTAGAACGTTTCCCATAGAAATGCGAAAGATACTCAGAGAATACTATAAACAATTCTATTCATCAAAATCAGAAAATCTATAGGAAATAAATAAATTCCTGAAAATACTCCATCTCCCAAGAATGAATCAGGAAGAGATTAAACCCTGAATAGACCAATATTGAGCTCTGAAATTTAATTAGTAATAAAACAATCTACTCACCAATAAAAGCCATGGACCAGGTGGGATTCTTGTCTGAATTCTAGCATATATACAAAAAAAAAATGGAATGAATCCTTTTCAAAATAGTACATAAAATTGAAGAGGAGAGGATCCTCCCTAACTCATTCTATGAAACCAGGTTTCACTAATATCAAAATATGGCAGAGACAAAAAGTAAAAGAAAAAATTCAGGCCTGTATCTCCAATGAACACAGACCCAAAGTCCATGGCAAAAGACTAGCAAATCGAATCCAGCAGCACAAAAGTTAATTCACTATGACCAAGTACACTTTATTCCTGGGATGCAAGGTTGGTTCAACATATGCAAATCAATAAAGTGATTCATAACATAAAAATAATTAAAACTAAAACCCATATGGTTATATCAATCGACATGGAAAAATATTTGCTAAAACTCAAAATCCTTTATGATAAATATTTTCAGCAGACTAGGCACTGAATGTGCATATCTTAAAATAATAAGAACCATGTATCACAAGTCCACAGCCAACATCATAGTGAACAGGAAAAAGCTGAAACCATTCCCCTTGAGAAATGGCAAGGATGCCTACTCTCCCTATTTCTATTGAACATAGTTTTGAAAATCCCAGTCAGAGCAACCTGGCAAGACAAAGAAATAAAAGGCACCCACATAGGAAAAGTAAAAGTCAAAATATCTCTCTTTACTGACAATATGATTCCATCCCCGGGAAATCTTAAAAATTCCACCAAAAGGCTACTCAACTGATAAACTATTTTAGTAATGCTTCAAATACAAATCAATGTACAAAAATCAGTAGCATTTTGATATGCCAAAAATATCCAGGCTGAGAATCAAATCAAAAGCATAATCTCATTTACAATACACACACACACACACACACACACACACACACACACACGAATACAACTACCCAAGGAGGTAATATACTGCTACAAGAACTACAAAATGCTGCTGAAAGAAATCTGAGATGACAAAAACAAAAAACAAAAACAGAAATATATCCCATGAAAGATACAATATCACTAAAATGCCATACTTTCCAAGTATTTTACAGATTTCAATGCTATTACTATCAAACTACCAAAATCGTTCTTTAAAAAATTAGAAAAACTATTCTAACATTCATATGGAGCCAAAAAATAGCCAAAATTGTCAAACCAATCCTAAGCAAAAGCCAGAAACATCACACTAAATTCAAACTATACTATTAGGCTATAGTAACCAATACAGCATGGTACTCCTACAAAAATATAAACAAAGGCCTGTGAAACAGAAAAGTCAGAATAAAGCTACACACTTACCAACATCTGATCTTCTACAAGTCTGAGCCCATAAAAATCCCAGACTCAGCCACACAATGGGACTACCCACCTGGATGTAGGAGCTACACACTTCCAGTTTCCTCTTTGCTGAGAGGTGTCCTGTTGCTTAATAAAACTCTTCTCTGCCTTGTTCACCCTCCAGTTGTTCATGTAGCCTCATTCTTGCTGGATGTGGTACAAGAACTTGAGACCCACCAAATGGAAGCAAGAAAAGAGCTGTAACACTTTCCTGGCAGCTCACTGAGCTTCAGGTGGAAGCAAAAGGGACTCTGTAAGACTGCAGTCAGTGATATGCTCCCATTTGCTGGAATGTGGGAGTAAAGATCAGAGACCCTTCTGGGGGCCCAGACCTGAGGATTCCCCAAGTCAGAGCAGTAACACTATACAGCTCCCTTCAGCTCCCCCGCCCTCCACTAGTATGAGGTGGCCATCCCACATGACAAGAAGCAGGGGCAGGGCCGAGTCAGTCCAGGAGCTGTGGGCAGAAGCTAGACAGTGGGACTGAATGACCTGAAATCATGCCCCTCACCCTGTTCTCCAAGCAGTGGGCAGTGTGAATGCAAGTGCTGTAGCACACCCCACACCCAATCCTTGGGGCTTTGTGGTTGCTGGTGTCTTTGAGTTTTTGGGTGCCACTGAGTTCCCCTTGTCCAGACACCTGGGTCCACAGAGGAAGCCACTTGCAGTACGCCTGTCTAGCTACAGCCTCACAGGAAGCCAGCACCTGTGCCAGCACCTGGAACTGCCCACCCTACTGCAGCAGCCAGTGTGCCTGGCTGTCCATAGCTGACTCTGAGCTCACTCACTTACACACCCCTTGCCATTCCACATCTGACTCAGCCTCAGCAGGAGTGGGATCTGGGCTGGTAGTGCAAGCCAAGTGCAGCCTGCTGGGCCGAGTGGGCAGAATGAGCCCAGCAGGAGCAAACAAAACTCAAGCAGAGGTGCCACCAGACACAGAGGCTCCTGGCTGGTGAAGTGACACTCAAAGGATCCTGTGACAGTACTTATAATTTTGGGGAGTGTTTTTGTATCATTAAAAGTTATTCATTGCAAGACTAAAAGCCTTTAACCCAAATTCTGAATTATATATTTTTAACACTTGGGTCATGGATATTTTGAGGATTTATTTGGAATAGCCTCAAATTTTGCAATTGATGTCATATAAAAAATCTACATCTATGCGTATACTTTACCATTTTAATATGACTATACCTTACCATTTTAGTACCAATTTAGTAAATTTTATACTTTACCATGTCATTTTAATATTATACCTAATTATTAATGAGATAAATTTGTATTGTTAATATGCCTATATTTTAGTAAGTAGTTATGTATATAAAATATTACTATATAAAATATTACTGAAACTATTAGAGTTTGTGGTAACAACAAAAAACCATGTTATAAAATTTCACTAAAATATGTCTACTAAATTAAAGACATATTGAGCGTCTACTCATTCCAAATATAAGTGTGTGTTTATAATTATATTAATTGCATTGAGTAACATAAATAAGTTTTCAGAACTGGAACATTTTTATAAACCACATAATTAAAAGTCTATCTTCTTATTTTTTTTTCATAGTAAAGTTATAATAGTGTTTGCAGCAAAGAAAAAACTCATTCACATCTTTTTGGTCTGTTTAATTATTTCTGTTGGATTATATTTAACAATTAGCAAATATTGTAAAATGATTAGATGTAAGAGGCTGTTTTCCATTTAGGTTATATTTTCTTTTTAATGTTTCTTTTTTATATAGTTTTAAGAATATCACAATATTTAAACATTCCTGTGTACAAATGAGAAAGTAAGAGTAAAGGATAAATCAAACTAGTGTTTTTATCAAAAACAGTTATGTGCATAAATGCACATACATATTCCAATTAATTTTTTATATTACCAAAGGAATGACAAACTCAAAATAACAGTTCTTTGTAGAAATGTAAAAGTTGATTGTGGTTTCTCCAGATTTATATCAGTTTCTCTTCAATATATGTAACTAACTTAGGTGACACAGAGATTATGTCAAATAAATATTTTCCTTTTGTCAACTGATTTTTACCAATGGTACAACCATCATATTTTAAAACTTAAATGTGAAAAGATTAAATACATTAAAACATTAACTATACTGAGTGTATATACACAGTGATTATGTGTGAAGTTTTAATTTGGGTATTCTTACTAATTAAGTATTCTAGTTTTACTCTTCATAGATTGAAAATGTTTAATGATAGATAAAATAAAAATCTTGATGGTTCATAAATACCTTAGAAAGAATATGTACTAATAAAGACTACATTAGTTTTGAACTATCATAACCTTAACATATAGCTAATTGATGGCAGAACTTTTTGTAACAGATATCAGTGAATGCCATTTGGACGTATTGTATTGTTTATGTCCTAAATAAACTCATGAAGCAAATATCTATCTCAAAAATAAATAACAGCCAGGAGCAATGGCCTACAATTGTAATCCCAGCATTTTGGGAGGTCAAGGTGGGCAGATTACTTGAGGTCACAAGTTCCAGACCAGCCTAAATAATGTGGTGAAACCCATCTCTACACAAAAAATATAAAAATTAGCCTGGCATGATGGTGCACGCCTGCAGTCCGAGCTACTCAAGAGGCTGAGGTGGGGGGATCACTGGACCCCGGCGGGGACAGAGGTTGCAGTGAGCTGACATCATGCCACTGCACTCCAGGCTGCACGATGGAGCCAGACCCCGTCTCAAAACAACCCCAAAAACAAACGAACAAACTAAAATAAAGATTATTTTTTCATTAAAATATAATGCAATTTGCTTTCCTATATAGAAAGTTTCCATCATTTATAAAAGTTTTACGTTCAATGCCAATAACACTGTGCATTTCATGTTATTTCAAATTCATTTATGTGAAAATTGAGATTCTGATTAAGAGACTTGCTCAAGTTTTTATGACTCTTACTATAAAGTGAGAATCAAATTAGTGTCTATTCACAATCTATGCTTTCCATTTTATTTTCTATGCTAATTCTTTTCAAGGAGCATAGATCATACTGGAATCAGTAACCGTGTTGGGTTGAAGTGTACTTCTTTATGCTGGTTAAATATTTAGAGAATAAATATTTTGACCAAGCCTATGACTGACAGTGAAAAAGCAAGCTAACTAAAACCCATACTAAAATCTCATGTTTTAAAATTTAAAATATAAAGCTGAAGCTTCATTTTCTGCTATTTGTACTTTTTAAAAATAGGATATGCCTTCTAGCTGTTAAGCAGAGCACTGTTTATCAAGGGAAGCTAATCAAATATTAATCATTAACTTTTATGTAATTTTATCCATGTAAGTGCTTTAATAAGTGTCAATTTTCTTTAGGATATAGTTCCAAATTCATATAACTTTATTCATATTTGTTTATGTATTGATGTATCCACTATCTCTCTCTGTCTCTGACTAGTAACTTAATTTTGAAAATCAGACACTGCATTTTTGGCCTATTAATCTATGTATTGGGTTGGCTAGTACCATTTACTCTGCATTGATTTCCCTGATCCTTATAAGATTAGTTATCTTATTAATTCCATTAAATAATTTTAAGAATTATGTCCAGTTCCACTTATCAAAGTCATAAGTTAAAGTGCTTTTAGAATTCCAGGTCTATCTTTCATGCATTCCCATTTACTTCTGTATATCACATACTTCTGAAATTACTGTAGTCAATCATACCCCCAAAGGAGAATAATGTGTATCTACGAATGAGTTATTTTATGTAGACAGTTTCTCACAAGAATTTTCTCTAATTTCACATCTTATGAAAAAAGAATGAATTCACAAACTAACTGAGAAAGAGCATATTATTTGCTAGTAAAGAAGGAATGCAAGTCTCTCCTCAGCTTAGCAAAGATTATCTATGGATGTTATGACAAAATTTTAAAGATTTCCACCAGAATACATGTGTTAGCAAAACTTATTTGAAACAAGGCAATCAACCAATGAGCTATCTAATTGTAGTAAGAATATCAAAATGTAATGTAAGAAATATTGTTGAGATATTATTCCTTCTAGCATTGTTGCTGCTCTTAACACTGTCATTTCAACTAGTATTGATTTTTTTATATTGAAGAATGTCTAATATACATTGTCGTTGTGATTAACATACATAAACTATCTTTTAATACAACGTTTATAAAAGTAGGTGATACAGTTAATTCAATTTTACTTATATTCATGAATAGAAGGGTTAAATAATTGATACAGTATCACAGAATGACTAATTATTTTGGGCCTGAAACTAGGACCAACAGCTATTTTTATTAAATTATTCTAGCTAGTAAATTAGGTTATATAAAAATTATCCAAATGAACCAGGTAAACTAGATGCCCAATCTCTACCAGGATGCAATACATGCATGTAATAAACATGAACTTGTATCCCCTGAATCTAAAATAAAATATTTTAAGAAATCAAATAAATTTGTGAAAAATAAGTGACTTTTTGGTAATTTTATTATTAGATTTAGAAAAGTTACAATCAATGCTATATAACATATACAATGATTTTTTAATAACCTTTCTTAAATTTTAACTAGGCCAATAGTCTTGAAAACAAGGAGAATAAGTACACATGAATATGCGTTTGAAGAATAATTATCCCTGGTGTCTGGATGCCATCTCAAGCCAATAGAGTTAGTCTGGCATGTCTAAACATTATCCCCAGATCCTCATGCTGTTACTATTACAAGAACAGTTGCTCTAACATCTTAAAATATTAGCTGTTATTTTCTTCACAATTTTACTTTGTAAAAGTATAGAACTGTAAGTCATGTATTAATATGAAGGTTTCATGGGAATGTCTAAGGATTACCTTTGCTATCTCATTAATGCATATTTTCTTGCTGGCTAAAACATAAGGTATAATTATCAACAGTACATTTTTGTATCCTCTCAAGATAATATTTCTTTTATTTAATTTTGCCTTTCTCACAAATATCTATAAGTAAAAACAAGGACCTAGCCCAGAAGGCCTTAACATTTTCCTCAGCTTGACTAAAATTCAGACAATTTTCTTCTTTACATTTTTCTTAGAGCACATACTTTAGGAAACTAGCAATTTAAATTATCTATGTTCTTCTGAGATGTAAATCCTCTATAACCAAGACAGTCTTTCTCAAGTACTGGAGAGTCACTTCTTTGATTCCCAAGTCATTAGCAAAGACAGGGCCCCCACCCTCTGAGTTTCTGTGGGAGGGTAGGAGTCTAATTTCCGTTAAGTGACAATCTGAAAACTCAGATGGTCTAATCACATTGATCAACCTCTTTTACATTCCGCAGTACTTTTCCTTAACTGAGTCCAGAGTACAAAAATCCTCCTGCTACAAAACCTCAAATCTCAAAACTTCTATTTCAGCAGCATCGAGTTCCATCTCTCTCTTTATGCAATAGTCTTGAACCCTTATTGTAATGGCCTTAAATAATTTCTTGCGTGTTTCACTGTGCCTTTTTTCTTTGAAAGTGTGTTACTCTTTTATATTAAAAATAATTTTAAGGCTGGGCACGGTGGCTCATGCCTGTAATCCCAGCACTTTGGGAGGCCGAGGCGGGTGGATCACGAGGTCAAGAGATCGAGACCATCCTGGTCAACATGGTGAAACCCCATCTCTACTAAAAATATAAAAATTAGCTGGGCATGGTGGCACATGCCCGTAGTCCCAGCTACTCGGGAGGCTGAGGCAGGAGAATTGCTTGAACCCAGGAGGCGGAGGTTGCAGTGAGCTGAGATCGCGCCATTGCACTCCAGCCTGGGTAACAAGAGTGAAACTCCGTCTCAAAATAATAATAATAATAATAATTTTAAAGAGAAAGAAATTTTACTCTCAAAATCCAGAATAGCAGATAATTGATGCTATTTGTGTTTAACAAGTTTCAGTTACAGGTTTAGAGTATTAAATATTTAACAAAGTGATAGTCTCCCGGTTGGCTTTATTCTGGTATTTTTACATAATTTATGCAAATTAATTTTTAAAGCCACCAAATTTTAAAGAGAGTACAACTTCTTAAATCAAGTACAATAAGAATTTTAGAAAACCAGCATGTCATTAGGTCAAAAAAATCCTATCAATCTTTTTGGAAAATTGGATTTATGTTAAAAATACAGTTCATTCTCCACGATTGAAATAAACAGTAAGACATTTACGAATTTATTTTAATCACATATTAATTCCAGGTTCTTTTAACTAACATTTGTTGAGAATATGCCTCCTTTTCTCAGCTAACACCTACAAGTTTCATTATCAGATGAATAGACTCATCAATAATCTCATCAAATGAATGAATCATTGGTGCACCATCATTATCAGTTCACAAATGTCTTGAGCTTTTTGGGTAATTACATCATATGCTGTTAAGCCACTCAACTAATCTTATTAATGTCTTAGAATATTTCTGACTCACCTATTCTTTTATGAAAGAAGTTGTATCATTATTCCAAAAAACAATTAATCTCTCCTGGTATACCATTTCAGAAATAGTGAAAATTATTAAATAAAAATGTTTGTCTTGAAACCCCATAATTCTTTCCCCATTAGGACAATCAGCTCCTAGAAAAGTATTTCACCCTTAATATGAATATTATTAATAATACCCTTCTTCCTTTCCTTTCTCAGACAGTATTAAATATAAAAATATTTGCATGTTAATTATTTGAAAACAAACCAAATTTTTTTAAGTGATGTAAATAAAGTCACTGTCATAAAATAAAAATACAATGAAAATCTGGGGTCGTATTTTTATGACTTTTTGAATGAAATATTATGTGTATCTCCTGAAAATGACAAGAGTTATGTCTTGACCCCTTGTATAGCTTGTATGACATCAGGAATGTAGCAGATTATTTTTAAAAAGCATGTTTACTTGAATTGAAAAAATGAACTACAAATATTTCGGGGAAGTGGCATGGATACCGCATAAGTGATCTCAATAAAGCCATACCCATTTTAGGAAGAAACAAAAAAAAAAAGAAAGAAAAAGAAAATCTGGAAAAATACTTGAAATACTTTTAAAATAAATAAATTTTGTGATAATAAAAAACAGAATTAACAGGCACTAAGTAAAGGAGTACAAGTGGATATTAAGATGAATATAAATTAAATGTTTATGAGATAAATGCATTAGATGAACAACAGTTTTAAAGCTTAATAACAGTGGTGGTAAATTGTGGAGAAAGAAGCACTCATACAATGCTGATGGGAGTACAGGTAAACACTGCTTCGGAGCATCATCTGACTATATAAAAATTTAAAATACACATATTACATTCTAGTTTTACTAGAAACATCATAACAGTATAGTTTTCTCTCTCTCTCTCTCTCTCTCTCTCTCTCTCTCTCTCTCTCTCTCTCTCTCTCTGTGTCTCTCTCTCTCTCTCTCTCCCCCACCTCCTTCCCTCCCATTCTTTTCTGTGGAGAATATAGTTGATTTATACTGAGCCCCATGAACTCTATATTTTTCTCTGGGCAATCTGTCTTTGACTCTTGGTTAAAAAAAGGAGATTTTGATGTGTGGTTTAAAACCTAAAAATCTGATAATCCCCAGGATCAGTTGGTTCCCTGTTGGTTTTTATTGACCTAACCAATTACATAGACTGACTTGACAATATAAAAAGAAGGATATTAAAAGAAAAAGAAAACAGAAACAAAAACGAAATGGAAATTTCTGTTTTGTGCTCTCTTAAGATCTTGCACAGATCCTGATGGTTCAATCCAGACAAATACTGGCTTTGAGTGAATAAGGATGTCGTTATCCTTGCCTTCACTCTTTGTTTTGCTACACTGTACCCTTCACCATTAAATACAATCTAAATGTGACTATTTATTGCAGAGTCTGGTGAATTCTAAACTTGGGAAACATTTATAGTTGCCTTAAAATAATTCAGAAAAAATATAAGACTCAAAACCCAAAAAGTGAATTTTGAGTAAAATTAGCAGACATAAATCCAAGTGCTTATGAGTACTGCCAGATGAGCACTTGTTAAACTATCTTTAAAAAGAAGAAGAAATGTTCAGAGGAGGTGAAGATGCTTGCAGATATCAAACATCTGTAGTAAATGAGAAAGACCCAACCTAAGAAAGAACGTCTATAAGCAGAAACCGAATTGAATAGTTTTCTCTTCCCTCAGGTGTGTGAATGGCTCTGAAGGTATTACTGGCACATGGATAGGCAGAGGACATGATCAGATGAGAAACTCCGGATGTGCACTCACATGCAAGTGGAAATTTGTATATTTATACTTCTCATTTCAGTGGTATGAATATTAGTACTTTAAACATGACAATGATAGAAGGAAGGAGTAGCCATTGGAAGGAAGGAAAGAAGAGAGAGAGGGAGGGATGGAGGGAAGAGAGAGAATAAGAAAGAAAAGAAGCAAAGAAGAAAGAAAGGAGGGAAGCAGGAAAGAGAAAAAAGTAAACTTTCATCCATATTTTACAACAAAAACCACAAAAATGGTCCAAAGTGATGAATGATTTTAAATGTAAATCACACAAATATTGAAATAAAATGTAGGTGAATTTATTCACTATCTTAGCTTGAAATAGTTAACTTAAATATAATGTAAATGCGACTCAAAATCCAGAAAGCATAAAAGGAAAAGGACGTAACTATGTAAAAAATAAGTACTTCTACATAAAACATCATAACAGAATCTAAATAAAAGTGAAAACTGTAGAAAAATGCAGAAATGTCATAGACAATAAAATCATTCTTATATTTCAAAGCTTCTAGAAATTAAAAGGAGAGAGATGATCTAATAGGAACAAAATTGAAACAAATATGAAAATAGTTCACAGAAGAATGAAAGATCAATTGCTTTTAAATTTATGAAAAGATAAACTCAGTCATAAGAAAAGTTCAAATAATAACTACTCAGATTATCTCCATTTCTCTCTCTTGGCAACAACTCAAAACTTTGAAATGTTCTTACCTTTGACTTATCTGTGGCATAACAGACCTTTTTCATCTCATTGTATAATCACAAAATACACTTAAGTAATATCTTAAGTAATATTACCTAATATTTTGTCTTACTACATTTTACCTCAGGCTGTAGATGTTAGAAAATATGCCATTTCTCCTAACTAGACATTAACTTATTTGAAGACAGGAGAATTCTCAAGATACATACTGTTCCTTGATTTTTAAAAAAATTATTATAATTTAAGTTCTGGGATACATGTGCAGAACATGCAGGTTTGCTATGTAGGTATAGATGGGCCATGGTGGTTTGCTGCAGGAATCAATCTGTCATCTACATTAAGTATTTCTCCTAATGCTATCCCTCCTCTAGCTCCCCACCCCCTGACAGGCCCCTGTGTGTGATGTTCCCCTCTCAGGGTCCATGTGTTTTCTGTTCAACTCCCACTTATGAGTGAGAACATGTGGTGTTTGATTTTCTGTTCCTGTGTTAGTTTGCTGAGAATGATGGTTTCCAGCTTCATCCATGACCTCGCAAAGGACATGAACTCATCCTTTCTTCATGGCTGCATAGTACTCCATGGCATATATGTGTCACATTTTCTTTATCCTGTCTATCATTGATGGACATTTGGGTTGGTTCCAAGTCTTTGCTATTGTGAACAGTGCTGCAATAAACATACATGTGCATGTGTAAACATAAGTTACTGTAGCTAGAAAGTAGTTCATGAAATTCCTTCACTCTCAAGTTTTAATTAGTTTTTTCATCCTAGAATTGCATTTTCTATAACTGTGAACATCTTAGAATGTCACCGATTGGGGCCCATATAAAAAATGTAAAAGCAATCATAATAAAATTAATTTGATTACAAGATAAACTTGTTTCTGTGTTAGTGGACCAGTTGGAAGTTTAAGGGTTGTCATGCAGAATTATGAAGCAAAAAGGCTAAGAAGGAGTTTGCGTGTGTGAAAGGATAAATTTATCTGCAAAAGCAGAAAGAGAAAAGTATATTTGGCCAAAGAAAAAATATATAACGTCTTGTTGTTTAGCACAAAGGAAAATTTTGCCCGTTAAAAATTTTTGAAATCTAATCCCAATTATAAAAAGTTTATAAATTTGTAGTCAGTCTCTGACTTTGTTTCTTCCATTTTAAAGAATGAATATTAATACCTAACTTGCATGATTGATGGCAATAAACTGTAATTTAGTCAGGTTTAGCAAGTGTTTCCAAATTTATCACTAATTGTATTGTCACCTTGCTACCCAAGCTGATATAGGAAAGGTGTTTTCACAAAAATTCAAAATACAAAAAACATTTGTTAAAAAAATTGTGAACAATTTTTGCAATATATTTATTAAAGTCTTAAAAATTATGCTTTTATGTATCGACTAATACTATCAGTAACTCTAGATGATGACGACTTTAGTACCTAGCAAAATGACCAGTTCACTAATGTATATACATATATATACACACACACATATATTATATATATTATATAAAATATATAATATATACATATACATAGTATATAACATACATACACATATATCTCATGACTCAAAATATAAAGAATCCCAACATATTAATATTCAGTTTTTGCTTCTGAAGATATTAATTATAAAATTGCCTAATATCAGTGAAGACAAACATATTGATAACAAAAGGATACATTTATTCAGTCGTCAAGGTATTAAAAAGACCACAGATATAATCTCTAAATAAAACAAAAGTAAATCACATTTTGAAATTTAGTTTGTCAGGCAAGATATCCTAAGTACCTTTAAGCTCATATAGATTACAACTACTTTGGAGTACACTTTGCACTTCAGAACTAGTTAATATTTATTATCAATTTATTTTCCCTTACATCATGTGACATAAAGATAATTCAAATCTTGAAAACTTGTTCAATTACATAATGTTGGAAAAAGATGCTCAGTGCTGCAAAGAGAAAATGAGCACTGAGACAAAGGATCACAGTGAGACATCCTTTGCTGAGAGATCCTTGCTGTGCGGTTCTTTGTTCCAATGCTGAATTTTCTTTGAGGTACTGAAAATTTACATGTAACAATAATACATAAATAAAACATATTGAAAAAGTGTTAAACTATGAGGAATATTGTAAAATTACATAAACCTTTAGTTATATTTACGATTTGATAAATGACTTCTACAGGAACTTTTAAACTTTTCTATTTCCAATTTTTAAGCTGTAGGTACAAGGGTTTATTTTATTAATATCTATCAGTTTGATATTTCCTATTGGCCTTACAGTATTTGTAATACAAATAGAAAACATGACATGTGGATAGTTGTTATCAGGAGTTAGAAGATACCAAGAAAGAACCTCTCTATGGGCCAATGCTTTTTGCCAAAATACTTTTTTCAGAACAGAAGACAAAAAAAATTCCTGCTTTAATATTTGGTAGTTTCCTATGTTGTATCTTCTAAAACAAGTGTTTGTTCTTTCACACTTAGATGTGAATATATTCCAACCTATCTGGAATATATTTTTGTGTTTGTTGTGAGGTATGGATCACTATATATATATATATTTTTTGGATCACTATATATATGTATTTTTTTCTATGTGTTTATTTAAATAAACCAGTAGCATTTCTTAAAAAATACCCCTTTTATTTTTCTTCTTACTTTATTGCATTGGCAGATTTGTGATATACAGGGTATCTGTATAATGGGTGTCTATCCAGTTTCACTTTTATTTCATTGGTTATTTTTTCTATTCTTGTCCTCATACATCACTCCCTTGTTTATCAGTAGTTCATTGTGGGCTTGATATCTGGAAGTAGATGATGGTGACACTAACATTTGTTATAACAAACAATTTATGTGATTTTACCTAATGTTATTAAGTGGAAAAACTAATTTATTATCCTAGTAAACATTTGTTATTAAATAGTAACTACCCCACTTTTAATACTTTTTTGTCTTAAAGTCAATGTTGCCCTGTCTAATTTTGTTTTCAACACTAATACAAAGAAGTAATAGAAAACAAATTCAGGGTGAGAAAGCTTTCTAAGTGAAAATAAATTACTGAAAATACAGTGCCCTGGGTCACACTATATAACTGGATCAAATATAAGAATGGTTAACAGTTATCTCAGATCTAGCCACTTACACATGATTTATTTATTGATATCTTCAGAATACCACCTATGGAGTTCCTGCAACATCTCAGATGTGCCTGAGGAGGGCTCAATTATAGTTATACTACTTGGTACCAAAATCATTAACATGCCTTTTGATTCACATCTTTGAGAAATTGTCTGTTTCTAGATTTGGGGTGCAAGGCAAAAAGAATTCTAGATTGTTTCTTTTCTAATAACTAGAAAGAACACTTGAAACCCTGTTCACATCAGACATACTTTAAATCTACACTAAATACCTGTTTAATATTTCAAAACTAGTATATATGTATATCTTATTGTATTTTAAAATATTATGAGTACTTCAATAATCAAGAAATAAGCACATTAATATTAACTGAAAATATTTTCTGTGTCACTTTTATAATTAAACATTGACAATTAAAAAATCAAAAATTTCAAGATATCTCACCTTTCTCATATTAGTCACCAACTTCTGTTTTATTTTGATTGTAATTAAACTGTGTTCTCCTCATTTTTCATTCATACAAACTGACTTACTCTTTCCATTTTCATTTTTCACACACTACATATTGTAGATGTGATTTACTTCACCAACATCCAGAGTAATTAAACCCCAAATACACTATATTTATTCAAGAGCTCTTTTTTACAGAAATTGCTTTTTTTGTTGTTTGGCAATATTCTTTCTCTTTTCATGCAAGTGGAATAATTGGATATACTTTAAAAATAAGTTATGCTTCACTCATAATTCTTACACTTACCTTCCACATTGTCCTTCCCAGCACAACAGCAATCTCAACACAAACCAAGAATCTTTTACCATAGACTCTGAAACTGTTTTGTCAGATTATTGGTTTGGACCTAACCCTTGCACTCTATAAGGTTACTAATTAGCAAATAATTTAATTTCTTCATTTCCAACTATGTGTTGGATGACAATAGAGCCCACCTCCTAATGCATTCTGATGACTGAAATAGTGATCATAATAGGCTTAGGTTACTGCCAGGAACATAAGAAGGCCCCAGTGATATTGTTTAAAGTATTATACACCTATGTAGTTTATTAAAATAAGATCTTTTTTTTTCTTGTCCTGAATATCTGAGACACTCTGAACTCAATGAAGAGTACTGTGACTTGTTCTTACCATATTAGGTCATCAATCTTCAGGTTCCCTAGAGCGAAGGCAACGCCTAGTGCCAAAACTGTGTTTACTAATGTTTAATTCTGCCACAGCCTGTGGTTGCCTCAAAGGTTGAGACAAGGTATGTGTATTTCTTGGCAACCTATAAAGTGCTATACAAACATGTTGATATTCTTAAATTGAATATAATAAAATTTACCTTTGTAGTTTTCTTCTCCTTTTTTTTAAAAAAAGTGATATTTTCTCTTTAGGAAAACTAGATGAGTAAATTCTGTCAAATTTAAGACAAATTCTGAAAAAACTTCAGGATGAGCTCTCTGGAGAAAATATGTAGAAGCCACCATATGTTCTACTGTTTTTTACCTTTCATGATTCATGTGTCCAGAGATAGCTATTTTGGATAGAAAATTCACAGGAAACTGGACAATATATTTCTTCTCAGTAAAAAACATGGCTCACATTAGCAGCTATTAAGACACTGAGGAAATGTTTCCTGAACTCTAATCTCACCAAATGCTTTTCATTTGCCTATGATATTATTTAAAAATATTTTACTATCATAATAGAATTACTCATAAACATTTGACAATTTTTAAAGTATGCTAATATATTGTTTTAAAAAATTCTAACAGATTTAAGGTATTTACATATTACCACTTATAAGGCATTTAATGAACTTTTATGTACCTACATAATTATTGAAATAGAACTTTTAATCAATACATTTGACATACAGCAGAGCAATATAGCTAACTGGCATACACAAAAATAATCCTTTACCAAATTATTTAATTTGCTATGCCACTACTGATAGAAGAATCAGAAATCATAAGCAGGTGGGATTTTTTGCTGCTTATTATATCATGTTCTAGTTTCTTGCTTTTGGCTACCACTGCCTACCACATGTGCTTTTTATCTTTCTTTTTAATTAAAAAATTAATGTGATCTATATCTTTACTTGGTTTCACACCCATAAAACAATAAGTTTATATTCTATTTGAAATCACCATGATAAGAAATACTGTAGAGTTAAAAGAAATAGGGCTGGGTTAATGAAATATGTAGAAATTAAGTCTCCAATAAATATTGGATATAATTTTCATAACTTTTAAAAGAGGGGAGTTTTTAAAACCAAGTAAGTGTTTCAATATTTCAGCTTCTAACATATTCAGGATTATGTATATAGTCGTTAATAATAGATAGTTATTCAATAAAATATAGTTAGGTCACTGTATGTCAATTTTTCAATGATAGATGGAACCCATTTTCAACATTTAAAATTTTATCCCTAAAACATCATATGACTCTAAAATATCAAAGCTTAGTATACTACTTCTCTGTTGGGATTCATTTTGTGAAAGAATAATAAAATATTTTCCTTTTTTTCCTAAATTATAGAATATTAATGAAAAAAGTATTAAGTCACAACCCTTAATTGAGTTTATTTTTTGTTTAGATCAAATGTAAATGAATTTTGGGCACCAATGAGTGTTGGAGGGAGGCTGAGGGGAACTGAGGGCAGTTTGATGTGAGCCTGTAGCCCCCCTTGGCACAAACAGCCTGGGTACCATGGACAGCATGTTGATGGTGGGAGGCAAGCACTTTCCTGGGCAGAAAGGGGCAGGGACCTGGTGACATTCCACCTTCAAGAATGGGATGGCCTGAAGCCTGGAGGCCAAGACGCCAGTTCCTGATGGAGCCTGTGGCCCAGAGAGAGAACTTGTGTTGCTTTTCGTGGGCCTGCCCATGGCCACCCATGGACCAATTAGCATGCACTTCCTTTTGAGCCCTATCCCCAGCATCAGCGAGACTCACACAGACATCGGGACTACCAGCTGCAGGAAGGAGTTACCCACTTCGGGTGTCCTTGACGCATCAGGACATCCTCCCTGTGGAAAGGAGTTATCCTCTTCAGGTCTCCTCAGAGTTGTTCTGTCACTCCATGCAGCTCCTCTGCCTTGCTGGCCCTTCAGTTGCCCACATACCTCATTCTTCCTGGATGTGGGACAAGTGCTTGGGACCACCCAGGTGAAACTGCAAGAGCTGTAACACAAACAGGGCTGAAGCAGGCTTCCTGCTCGCCACTTTAGGAGTGATAAGGAGAAGAGAAGAGCAGCAGCCCTTCCAGGACCCCAGACCTAGGGGCTCCCCAAGCCAGGGCTGTGACACTTTGGGGCTCTGCAGTTCCTGGCATCTCCAAGCTTCTGGGCTCTACCACTGGTGCGCACAGTGGAAGCCACTTGCAGCACTCGTGATCCAGCACAGCCTCCAAAGAGCTGGCACCTGCACCAAGACCTGGAGCTGCCCTCCCTGAGGGAAGCTGTTCTCTTTCCAGGTCCACACGGGAGCGCAGTTTCAAGGGCAAGAACTTCCCAGGGCTGTGCCCCCTCCCATCTCTCTCCATCCGGGAGATTTAATGGTCTCTGTTTTAATTTATGCGGGTGAGGAAGAATCAAAAGTCGATCACCCCAGCGGAAGTTCTAAGGAACTCCTTTCGTTGGCCTGGGGTCTTAGAGAAGGTGGGGGTTCCTCCCAGGTTAGAAGTCCCCTTCCTCCACACCTCTTCGGACTCCATGTTTGGGTCCCTTCCGCGAACATTCCCTTCGTGGAAGCTATCTTTCTCTCTCCTGGATTTCCCCTCTGGAGTCCCCTTCCACACTCTCGTGGAAGCCTGTCTTCCCTCCTAAACTCCATCTCTCTCTATTCCCTTCCACTCAGTGTAGAAGCTGCTTTCCTCTCCTGGATTCCATCTTTCTGGATTCTCCCACTCAGTGTGAGAGTTAGCTGTTTCTCTCCCTCTCTCCCTCTCTAAATAAATAAATCACTTTCTACAAACACTTTTGAGTCTGGCATTTACTGCACACTGTGCCATGGTCCCCTCTCTCATTCTTGAGAGGGCAGGAGACCAAGAACCTGGAGAAACATCCTCTCAGGGGAGCTGAGGACACCCTGAACCCCAATATTACATCCCTACCATAGCCAGCACACCTGACTGTGCATGGTGGCCAGACCCCGCGCCTGCTCAGACACTCCTCACCACTTCTGTGGCTGGCTTGCCCTTGGCAGGTATGGGATTTGGGCCGGTAGCCTGAGCCGAGTACAGCCTGCTGGGCTGAGTGGGTGGAAAGAGGCTAGCGGGCCTAGGCAAAACTCCAGCAAAGATTCCACTGGCCACAGAGGTTTGTGGTTTGAGAAGCAACAACCTAAAAATCCTGTGACACTGATCATTACTTTAATTCTCAGATTCAACTCTTTTACAATCAATATTACACATTTATACAATAGTATATTTCAAATTACATTATAACTTTACCACCTGCTTTATGATCAAACTTCCTTAATTTCAGAGAGATATTTTCTGCATTTCCAAAAAAATAAGAGATTTTTATTAAAGAATTCATAGAAGCCCTGTGGTTTTTTGGATCATACTGAATTTTTAATTTTCTTCACTATGATATCTTCGGTTAGTAAGGAATCATCATCAGACTCAATAATAATTGTATTCTACAATTTTGACACAATATGGTACACCAGCTATTAGTTTGCTAAATATGTATCATCAGTAAATATTTAATTTTGGCATTGTTTATCATCCAATTACTTCTAGCATCCTAGTTTTATGGAAATTAAAACCATTACTCACATAATCTAACGAAATCAGTAAACCAATTCCAAATTGCTATCTTTACACATCTATTTCCTGGAACCACTTTTGTCATATGCTTTCTATTTTGTCTGTTTCTCGATTAATTTTTCAAGAAAGCTAAACGTTAAATATACAGTTACTTCTCATATATTCAATCTCTTTTTTTACTTGTATTTTAAGCTTGGGGTACATGTGCATGTCACAGAGGTTTGGTGTACAGATAATTTCATCACCCAAGTATTAAGCATAGATCCCATATGTATTTTTTCTGATCCTCTCCCTTCTCCAACCCCTCAACCTCACCTAGGCCCCAGTGTCTGTTATTCTCCTTCTAGTACCCATGTGTTCTTGTTGCTTAACTCCCTCTTTTAAGTGAGAATATGCAATATCTGGTTTTCTGTTCTTGGGTTAGTTTGCTAAGGGTAATGGCCTCCAGCTCTATCCATGTTGCTGCAAAGAACATAATCTCATTCTCATTATGGCTGCGTAGTATTCTGTGGTGTATATGTACCATATTTTCTTAATTCAGTCTACTGTTGATGGGAATTTAGGTTGATTACATGTCTTTCTTATTGTGAATAGTACTGCAATGAATGTATATGTGCATATGTCTTTATAATAGAATGATTTATATTCCTTTGAGGATATACTCAAAATGGGACTGCTGACTCAAATGGTAATTCTGTTGTAACTTATTTGAGGAACTGCCACACTGCTTTCCACATGGCTGAACTAGTTTACACTCCTACCAGCAGTGTATAAGCGTTCTCTGTTCTCCTCAGCCTTGCCAACATCTATTTTTTGACTTTTTATTAATAGCCATTCTAACTGGTGTGAGATGGTATTTTTTGTGGTTACGATTTGCATTTTCGTGATCTCTTGTATTTTATACCATTGGTGTATTTGTATAGCTGTTCCTTTCATTATTCCTCCAAAGACATATGTAAATGTGAAAGCTTATGTGGTAACCCTTCTGAGGAAGACAGTGTCTGAGCATATCATATAATCCACCATATTTGAAGATAATCTAATCTAGTTGGTTAAATTCTAATCCAAGGTTATTTTTGTTAAATACATTGAAATATTATATCACCATATCAAATATTTTTATATATAAAACTGATGTCAGTGTGATTTATGGTTCTTTGTAGATAATCCTCTCTCTCTTTTCAGAAACCAGCATTTACAGCACATTTTTGTTTGCTCAAATTTTAATCTGTATTTTATTTGCTTTTTATTTATTTGTGTTTTTCTTTTGTATTTTCACTTTGGCACTCTATGCGTATTTTATGTGTGTGTGTGTTTTAAAAATATTTCTCTAATTCTGAGTATAAACATATATTTCTCTATCAGTACTTTTCTTCCAGAGCTCCTACAACCACAAGTTTTAATATCTACTAGTATGTTTAGTAAGTATATTCTTATCAATAAGACTTTTTTTCTTTTCTGTCTTTCTCTATATATCACGTTTTGCTTCCTCTGTTAGAATACTTCTATATGAATACTTCTGTACCGATGCCTGGAGCTGCCCTCCCTACCATAGCCAACCACCTGGCTGTGGGCAGTGGCCAGACCACACGCTCGCTCACAGACTCCTCACGGTTTTGTGCCTAGCCTGCCCTTGGCTGGTATAGGATTTGGGCTGGTAGCATGAGCTGAGCTACCACAAGTTTCTTTGAAGTAAGAAATTTATCCTTTATCTATATCCATCCTTCTTTTGGTGCCATTCATGTGTTCATTATTTAAATTAGTTTTTCAAAATTTTATTTTTCTTTTGATTATTTACTTACGTTTTTACACTTGTTTGATATATCCAATACAATTCTTTATCATCTTAGGTACATACATGCTTCAAAAAGTCGGAGCATTTTTATATTCATGTTTAGACAATTATTCTTTAAAAAAGTTTTTAAAATATGCCACCTATGGAAATAATCAGCATCGTTGCTTGAAATTGTAGAGGGAGATACAGTTGCAGGCAAGTCTTTTGCTTGTGTCATTTCTAGTTTATGTAAAAATGAAAGGTCAATTGAAAAGAAAAAACCTATTTATTATTTAAAGACAGCCCATAAAAATATTGCTAATTATTTCTGTGTTGTGTTACCCACAGGGAAACTCCATTATTAATGATTGGAGATGTATTTAATTCATGGGAATTTGACAGAATAGAAGGTAAGTGAATGCCCAAGGGCAGCCGGTTAGTCCACGCCAGTACGCATCTGTTTTGATTTTGCCCTATGGATGCATAGACGAGCTGTCACCATCATTTTGGAAGAAAAAGAAGGAAGTAACGATTGATCCTAGGCAGCAGAAGGAAACAACAGGCCAACGTAAGTGCTCTATGATGTTCCATTTAATGCATATTCAATTAGATAAGCATTTTAATGCCGATCTGCATTTAGGTTGCTTTTTTCCTATAAGTTGCTTTTTATGAACATTGTTGTATGTATCTCTTTGCATAAGAGTAATTCTAGGGTATATCCCCTGGGAATATAAATTTTGGGACGTTGCTAAGGGAATCTTCAACCTTCCTGGGTATTGCCTAATTTTAACCCAAAAGCACTAAGTCTATAACATTTTCTATTTATATGTTGATAGTAAATGGGAGTCCCCTTTGCTTTAAATTTTATTAGAAATTTGTATTGTCAGGCTTTTTATTTAAAGCTAGTATTGTAGATAGATAATGGCATCACATAATGCTTTTAATTTAAACTTTCCTGATTATCATTGAGATTGATTATCCTTTATTTGTTTTCTGACTATTGAGCTTATCTCTTCTGTAGACTTTCTGTCAGCTAAAAAAAATTTTCAGTTGGGTTACTGATTTCTTTAAATTTATGTGTACATATTTAATATATATCTTTGGGACTAATATTTTTGGTTACATACATTGAAAATATTTTTATAGTCTTTCTAAACTAATTTTTTTAATAATTTGTTTTTCACAAAAATATTTTAAATTATAATATAGTCATATTTATTAATTGTCCTTTATATAATTTTGAAACCATTTCTAATTTTTCTAGCATATTCTTTCCTGTACATAGATCATAACTACATTCTAAATTGTAAACATTTAATGTGAAGATTTTCATTTTTAACCATTTAATTCACTTCAATGTTTAATTTTGATCTTTATTAGGAATCTAATTTGTCGAAAGGTTGTCATTCAGTGTCTCCCTTGTCTCTACTGATTAATGTGTCCTTTATCATAAATTATACTTCTATTTTTGCATTAGTGTCTTTCTGTTCTTTTCTTTTGCCTTTAATATTTTCTTTATAATTTCCCACTCATTTTCTCCAGTGTTTTAATTCAGAAGTCAGGAAGAACTCACCTGGTATATTTTAAATAAGCTTAATATGTTGGTTAATAAATAACTATAAGATAATTTGTGGGTAAAACTTATCTAGGATTGATTTATTGTTGTACTATTTTCTTCACTTTGCAATATTTATGTATAAATTAATGTAAAGCATATTTAGAAAGTTAACACCTCTGAATTGACCGTTACTCTCAGGAACCACACTACTCCCACTCTGTTACATCTAGATGCCTGCTGTAGCATAAGTTGTAATCTCACTTCACTTCCCAGAGTGGTCTACTCTTCACAGTTTTGTGTGTATCATACTCTGATATTTTAAAGTACTTTATTTTCATGTCAAAGCATTTATAAACACCGTAATATCATCTCTTTCATTAATTCACTTTTTTGTGAGTACATAGTATGGTGTGTATGGGATACATGAAATACTTCAATACTGACATACAATGCATAAGTGCTGTTTTATGGGTAGAGAGGCATGACGATATTGCTTGTTTTTGTCATTCTGTGTTGGCGCCCCACATTGGTTGGGCGCCATATGTTGGGGGCGGCATTAATGCCAGGGAGCTTTTGGCCAGCAAGAGGGTCCCGATACCTGGAAGAGAGAGTGCACGAGAAACAAAAGTAGACAGAGAAGCGGGGTCTGGAGGGCTGAAAAGGCAATGCCTTAACAGCAATTTTATTTGTGCATAGGGTCCCAATATATACTGTCAGCTTTTAGACACTGATGTCACTCCACATTGTTTTAGCTTAAACATTAAAGGGAACAGAAAGTTACAAAGTCTGACAAAGTAGATAAGATACAAGTTGAAAGAGAACAGTTTAAAGGTTAGGCCCACCATAAATTTTAGGAACAGCAATCTTAAAGAATTACATGAATAATAACAGGGTTTAAGCAGTACTTGATAAACAGAATCACAAAACTAGTCCAAAGCAGGAACTGAGACAAAACACAATGTTTTAGTAAAACCACACAGCCATCACCAGGCCATTGTGTAAGTGCCTAGGAGATCAAAATAGCCCTTTTACACCATTCCTCATTCTTAGTTCCTGCTTTCCCATAACTCGACTGCCTCCAGGAGGGGGAAAATGCTTCTGGGGTCAAACTCCATTATGGCAGAGACACTCTTGGTTGTCTGTACACTGGAGCGACTCCCACAATTCTGTAGTAATATTTGACACAAACGTGTCTTACGTGTTGGATTTTTTTAAAATAAAAACATGAAAGTTCACAAATTTGAAGTTTACAAAAATGATGTAAAACTGATAGGCTATGATCACATTTGTCCAAATGTAATATTGATGGCCAGAAGTCAAAACATTGTTATGGTTTAAGTAAGAGAAGCTGCAGAAAATATTGGAGAAAAAGAGAAGTTTTGAAGTTGTGAGAGGAAAGAAAATCATGTTTTATGTGTGTGTGATGGGCAGAATTAAGGTTTTGGGTGGTAATACTGCACCCATAAGAAAAACAAGTTACAAAATTGCTAATGAGAATTCTATTAAAACATGCTATTGGGCTACTTCAATTTACTTCTGCAATTGAAGAGACAAACTCCTATAGCATTAAAATTTTTTTCTGATTATAAAATCCATATATGATTTATAATCAATATTTTCTGAAATTTTATACTTCAAGAGTTTATATAAGTTGTCATAAGAATGTATCTTAATAAATACAAGTTAGTCAAGCCTAAGGAAATATAGGAATGAATAAAAATCTGTATTACAGCATAATGAGTAAGCTCTGATAATACATCAGATTTGCATTGTAATTAGAAAGTTATACTTTAATAGTTTTCATTTACTGCTTGAACTGAGAACTGTGCAATATTAGATTTAGCATAATAAATGGCCTTAACTTAGTGTCAAGGAGATTTCCATATACATTATAGACAAAATGTTAAAAATTTACACAAACATGTATACAATATAGGTAGATTTTCTTTTCTGAGAAATGTAAACAATGCCAGAATTTGTACACTTATATTAATAATATAACTAGTATTATTTGATTGAAGGTATCTTAATTTACTTACAAAGACATGAAAATAATTGATATAATCTTTTATCTGTTACGCTGTCCGTGAATAGAATTAGACTAATATGAAGATTTTAGTAAAGTCAACATTATCAAATCAAAAGAAGTTTGTTGGTAAATCACACATGAAATTGATAGAGGACAGAAAACTAAAATTATTGCTTTATTTCATGTATTTTGTATTTCTAGGATTTTTGGAATTATTCATTTATAATGTAGAAGCAATTTCATCAGAGCCTTCTAATGGTACTAACATCTGACAAATACGTGAGAAAATTCTGATCATTGCCATAAGCTTCACAAAATATATATTTAAACAAAAAGAATCAAGTACTCCAGAAAAATAAACCTTCATTAAGGCAATGTGATTATTGAAAATTGATAGGCTAAGCTTTAACGTTTTACCTAGTTACTTTGCCAAAAGCTGGGATATTGATGAAACCAAGTATAAAGGTGAATGGAGAACAGCCAGATAATTTATTAGCTCTTCAATTGAGGCATCAGTCTATTCAAAGGCTAATTAGACCAATCTGTGAATGTATCAATCCCATAATTACTCAGACTAATTATATTAATCATCTAAAATATGTTCATGAGAAACTGCTAATGTATAACCCTGTGGTTTTGACATGACCTTAGCTCAATTAGGACACAGTGATCGTGTATGATTTACTAAGTGTGGCTTTTGATAAGTAGACAGAATAAGATTTTAATAAAACAGAAATATAGATTAAGTAGCAGATATATAGCTGAAACTGAGTTAATATGATTTAAAATATTTTCAGTTATTAGGAACTTGGACAAAATTGATAATCTTTGACACACTTTTGGAAACACTAAATGTATAAATCACTCAGTATTTTCTTCAGAATATTATTTATTTTATTTTATTTATTTTTTGTGGGTACATAGTACGGTGTGTATGGGATACATGAAATACTTTGATACTGGCATAAAATGCATAATAATCACATCGGGTAAATGGGGTATCTATCACCTCAAACATTTATCCATTTTCTCTGTGCAAATTACTCTGTTTTGTGTATGTTCATATGTGCATGTGTACCTGAGCAATCTATGTATGTGGATAGTTACTAGTAGCAGAAATATATATTAAACTCAGATTAATTCAGTAAACTTATTAAAATATCTACTACACACTAGGCATTAATCTTAGATGTTGGTGAACTGTAAGTAATAAAGAACCATCCTTTGCATTCTAGGAACATCAAGTTTGCTAGAGGACAAGAACAGATGAATGTGTAATGATGGTTACATGTGAAAAGATTTAAATACTTACGTCTGCTTACATCAATGAGACATGATGTGTTAATATCAAATGAGTACTCGTCACTGGGCTGAAGCTTCCTGTCTCCAGGCACACAGTCAGGAAGGGAAAATCACAAGCAGACCAAACCCCATGGGCACTAGCTGAGCCTGCTTGCCACTTGGGCCATGTAAGCCCGCAAACCTAACGGTACTTTAAGTATCATTGGCAGATAGCACCATTGCTTGGAGCCATGGGCAGATTTCCTATATATACATTGCATCTCAGACCCTTGGGGTTTTGGAGTAAAGCCCAATCATCATGTGGAGATAAGTAGGCTCCTTTTGAGGGTTAACTTATGACTTGCTCCTGGGCCTCAGTAGAAACCTAATGCTTAATTATAAGTCAACAAGTTATGCAATCTAAACTGCCCGTCATGAAATGGGATTTATCTGATACATCAAGTCATAAAGTTGAACACACATTACAACAGTCTGTTAGCAAATATCAAATAGAAGAGGTATGTATGAGATGGAGTTTGAGCAGAAACTGAAGGAAAAAATGCAAGCAATTTGAGGCCATGGTCCAAATGTCCATAGCTCCTACTACTAATGCATTATCTCCTTTCTCTCAGCTTGAACCTGTGGCACCACCGTAACGTCCTTGTAATAAATTGACAGAGGGCCAGGCACAGTGGCTCATGCCTGTAATCCCAGCACTTTGGGAGGCTGAGCTGGGTGGATCACAAGGTCAGGAGTTCAAAATCAGTCTAGCCAACATAGTAAAACCCTGTCTCTACTAAAAATGTAGAAAGTTAGCTGGGCATGGTGCGCCTGTAGTACCAACTACTTAGGAGACTGAGGCAGGAGAATTGCGTGAACCCAGGAGGTGGAGGTGGCAGTGAGCCAAGATTGTGCCACTGCACTCCAGCCCAGGTTACAATGTGAGACTCTGACTCAAAAATAAATACATAAAAAATAAAATAAATAAAAGAAATTGACAGAGAAACAACAACATTGCTGGAAGCCATCATTCTCAGCAAACTGACACAGGAACAGAAAACCAAATACCGCATGTTCTCACTCATAGACGGGTGTTGAACAATGAGAACACATGGACACAGGGAGGGGAGCATCTCACACTGGGGTCTGTTGGGGGGAAAAAGGGGAGGGACAGCAGGGGGTGGGGAGTTGAGGAGGGATAGCATGGGGAGAAATAACAGATACAGATGATGGGGGGGAAGGCAGCAAATCACACTACCATGTGTGTACCTATGTAACAATCTTGCATGTTCTTCACATGTACCCGCAAACCTAAAATGCAATAAAAAGTATATATATTAAAAAAAAAAAAAAAAGAGAGAAACAACAACAACAAACTTAAGCCAGTCTGTAGAAACTTCTGCATAATATACAGGCACCACACCACATCTGGCAGCTGCCGCACTGCAGCCCCTTGCTACCACCTTGCTGAAGGACAGAAAGGAAAATTATCCAGGTGTGCAGAACTTAAGTAAGGACAACTTCTATGCTCATTGTCACCTAGAAGGATAAACAGCCAAATGGCCAAGTTTATATCAATTCATGGGATGTGGCTAATATTTTGACTGAATACTCAGGGACTTAAAAGCACATAATTAAAATATTGGTGAAAAAAGTTGTTGGGGGAGGATATGTAAACAGACCTCTTTGAACGGACTCAGGATATGAATATATTTGTGTTCCATGTGAATTATCACAAGAAGATACTTTAAGAAGAGGTGGATTTTAATAATCAAGTGGATGCTGTGAGCCATTCTGTGGAAACTAGTTAGCATCTTTCAGCTATTTCTGTCATTGCCCATTGACTCATGAACAAAATGGCAAGGGTAGTAAAGCTGGAAGCTCAGCACAGCTCAGTAAAATTGACTTTCAGGACTGACATAGCCACTTGTCAAGGCTGACCTATCAATAGGCCCTATTGAATGTCCAGTATTCCAACAAGAGAGACTGGTGATGAGTCCAGTTGTTATACATCCCCTGGAGTGATTAGGCAAATATCGGATGGCACGTTGATTACATTAGAGGACTTTCATTAGACGTTGGGCAGCATTTTCTTTTTTTTAATTTTGAGACAGAGTGTCACTTCATTGCCCAAGCTGGAATGCAGTGGTATGACCTCAGCTCACTGCAGTCTCCACCTCCCAGGTTCAAGTGACTCTCCTGCCTCAGCCTCCTGAATAGCTAGCATTACAGGCATGTGCCACCATGCCTGGCTAATTTTTTTGTATTTTTCTTTTCAGTAGAGATAGGGTTTCACGATGTTGGCCAGGCTGGTCTTGATTTCCTGAGCTCAGACAATCCGCCCGCCTCAGCCTCCCAAAGTACTGGGATTATAGGTGTGATCCATTGCACACAGCTGGAATTTTATTTTTATAGGAATATCCACTTGCTCTGGAAATCAATTATTCCCAAACTACCATGACTGTCATACCCAATGTCATGATATTTCACACAGTACTGCTTCTGACCAAGGAAATCACTTCACAATAAATGAATGGTGACAACAGGCTCCCGATCACAGAATTTGTTACTCTTACTGTGCTTTTCAGCATCCTGAAACACCTAGTTTACCAGAATAGCAAAACAGGTATTTGAAGTCTCAAGTTATGAAATCAGTGAGGTCAAAATTCCCAGTCCCCGGGCTGTGGCCCCATACCAGTCCATGGACTTTCAGGAACTGGGAATCACAGCAGGAGGCGAGCCATGGGTGAGCGAGAATTACCTCCTGAGCTCTGCCTCTGGCCAGATCAGCTCCAGCAGTGGATTCTCACAGGAGCACAAACCCTACTGTGAACTGTGCATGAGAGGGATCTAGGTTGCACACTTCCTATGAGATCTAAGTAATGCCTGATGTCTCAGGTGGAACAGTTTTACCCTGACACCATTGTCCCTCGAGCCCTCCACTCTCCCAACCCTGTCTGTGGAAAAATTGTCCAGGAAACTGGTCCCCAGTGCCAAAAATGTTGGGGACAGATGAGCTAGGTGCAAGATCTTCTGTGGCTGGGGCAGTGTCTTCCAGGAAGCAGCACAGCCTCTAAATCGCCATCCAACACATGACGCTTTTTCCCCCACAGTAAAGATTCACAGGGCCAGGAATCTGGAGTTGAAAATGGGAGTGGCTCCTCTCACTGTTATTGCGAGTATTTCACCAGCAAATATGTGTTCCCATCCATGTGACTTTAGGTTCCACTAATTAAAGGACTTACTTGAAACAATGATTCTGTTGAGCTGAAAATCGTGACTGAAACCTGTTCATTTTCATTCTCCACATCCCTCTGAATAGACAAAGAATTTACTGTACTGACTGGGATGATTAATCCATATTTCCAAGGATAAATTGTTTCTTTCACTATGCATTTGAGATATGTAACAGTATGTCTGGAATACAAAAGATCTCTTGGGGTATCTGTTATTACTACCTGGTCCTGTGATTAAAATCAATGGAAACTCTAAAAACTCTATTCAGGACTGCCGATAATCCACATCTTTCAAGAATGAAGCTTTGGGTTGTTTAATCAGGCAGAGAACAACAGTCTGAGATGCTTGCTAACAAGAAGTAAAATATGAAATGAGTTACGGGGGATAAAAAAGCATTAAATAACAACTATGACGATGCAACCCATTGCAGAGCAAATAGTAGCATAGTTAGGGTTATATATTCTTTATTTTAATATAAATGTGTGTATAATTAGATCTGTGTGTTTCTATTAACATATGTGTGCTTA
Organism: Alouatta palliata; assembly: GCA_004027835.1. Lineage (NCBI taxonomy): Eukaryota > Metazoa > Chordata > Mammalia > Primates > Atelidae > Alouatta > Alouatta palliata. The sequence goes on from PVKV010008060.1 coordinate 33,089, forward strand.
AGTACTTTTTGGACCTATTATCTAAAATGTGTTATTAATGATTAACTTTATATCTTAGTGTTTGAATTACAATGTGTTAAAAGAAAATTATGTGTTTTTATTTTTATGAGAAAGGTGTTGTGGTGTTTTAGGTTGTACATGGGGTGGTTGTATGGTGCTTACAAAAGTAAGACTTAATTATTGTCTTTATTTAGAAATGAAGTATGCTTTAGGGTGATGTGCATGAATGCCAGTTTGCCACAATGTGGAATGTGTAGGCTTTGTGATGAACCAAGGTGGGTAGGCGACACTACATCTTTCAGAATTCTCTTTCTACTGTGTTTTCATATATGGTAGGAAGCAGGAGATGCATTCTTGTGAGAGTTGGAGGAGGCTACACAACAACCACATACACACCTCCCAGTGATTCAGTCACACACTAATCTCGGTGCTGCTGTGAAGGAATTTTTCAGGTCTAATTAAACTTCTTACTTAGTTTAAGTCTTTTGAGAGATATATCATACTGGGTGGGTCTGATTTAATTAATCAGAAAATGTTAAAAGAGAGGAGGCCTTTCCTGCATTTAGAGACTACAAACTTCAGCTCATGTTCATGAGTTGCTGGCCTCATCATGATTATCTCTTGTGTTCCTCATTACTTGTTTAATGAGCCCACCATTGTGTAACCTATCCAGTACATATATATAATTATATATGTAAAACTTACTTATAAGAGCTAAATAGCAATTATATTTTACTTTATTTTCTTACTAATTTTATGTTTCTATATTGCCTAATATTGATAGATGTGGAAATATTACAATAGTTATATTAACTGCTACCCTAATATCTAAATTATGTGATATGCATTTTTCATCAATTTTCTAAAAAATTGTTTTCTTCCATAATTAAGAGAGTGACAGAAGAATGACAAGTAATTTGTTCTTCCTGAGGACTGGGAAACAAAATTTGAAAACAGTAAAAACTAGGTGTGAATCCTGGCTCTACTACTAACTGGATGGCATGCTCAAGTATATTATCTCATATACTAGAGTTAGATAATCTCTCTAAACTTCAGTCTTCTCATCAGTAAGAAAGAGATAATAATTTTATAACCACAAGATGACTACAATATGTTGTAGCTCCTCTTATTAGAAAGTAGATTCTTCACTACTTAAATTTGGGCTGGCCTTGTGAATGGCTCTGTTCATTGGAAGAGTTTGCAAGCATGTTCTATGAAGATGCGTGAAAATGACTTCCACTTTGGGTTAAATATGCTCCCATTAGATATCTGCCACTGCCACTAAATGAAAAAACTTAGCTTATTGCAAGGTGAATGACAGATGGTCCTTTAATTTCTGACACCAAAACCAGGAACCAGCCAAATTAAAGTAGCCACTGCAGTATATATCTTTCTGCATCTGGATTCTTTCATTTAGATAATATTCTCCAGGCTCATCCTACTCTCAGAAATAACAAGATTTTGTTCTTCTTTATGGCTGAATAGTATTCCATTGTGTTTATATACCACATTTTTTAAATCCATTTATCTGTTGATGAATACTTAGATAGATTTCACGTACTGGCTGTTACGAGTGATGCTTCAGAAAACATGGGAGAACAGATATTTTTCTGACAAATTGATAACATTGGTTTCATTTCCTTTGGATATGTACCCAGTAGAGGAATTGCTGCATCATGTGGTAGTTCTGTTTTTAGTATTCTGAGTGACCTCTGTATTGTTTTCCGTAGCGGCTGTATTTAAGTACAACTTCACCAATAATTGTTTTTTGTCTCTTTGATAATAGCCATTCTAACAGATGCAAGGTGATATCTTACTGTGCTTTTCATTTGAATTTTTCTGATGATTAGTGACGTGGAGCTTTTTTCATATGACTGTTGGGCATTTGTATGTCTTCCTTTGAGGACTGTCTCTTTTGCCCATTTTTTACTAGGGTTATCTGTTTGGTTGCCATTGAGTTGTTTGAGTTCTTTATAAATTTTGGATATCAACCCCTTATCAAATATATAGTTTGCCAATGTGAAATCTAAAAAAGTTGATCTCATAAAAGCAGAGAGTAGGATGGTAGTTATCAAAGTTATAAGTGGTTAGATAGGAGGGGTGTTGGCCAAAGAATATATAATCACAAATAGATAGAAAAAATATTTAAAAATGTTTCCAGAATAGCTCAGTATATTGTATATTAAAAAATAATTGATAAGTGATTACCTGGCTCTGGGGTTGGGAGAGAAGAGGCTGGTGTCATGTGGAGGGAGAAATAGGAAATGACTGTGAAAGGTTATGAAGTGTCTACTTTGTGTGATAAAAATGTTCTAAAATTGACTGCAATGACCGTTGTGCAACTCTGTGAACATCCCATGAACGATTGTGTTATATACTTTGAATGCAGGAATTGTAAGATATATGGATAATATCTCAATGAAACTGTTTCAAAATTAAACAGAGCCACTGAGCAGATTACTACAGACGTATTCATGAGCTCACATGAAACAGCAGATTATCACTTTTTCAATAGATAATCAAAGCCTAAATTACCATTCCCTGGAATTATGAGCTAAGAAAACAGTTGTATTTTGCCATTAAGCTTGAGATCATTTATTCTGCAGCAAAAGTTAACTTATAGATGTAATTGGTGGTCATTATATTAAGTAAAATAAGCCAGGCACAGAAAGAAAGGCATTGCCTGACTCACTTATTTTGTGGGATCTAAAAATCAAAACAATTGAACACATGGAGACATAGAGTAGAAGGATGGTTACCAGAGGCTGGGAAGGGTAGTGGGGAATGGGGGTGAGGTAGGGATGGTTAATAGTGTCATAGAATGAATAATACTTAGTATTTGATAGGACAGTAGGGTGGCTATAGTCAAAATAATGTAATTGTAAATTTTAAAATAACTAAAAGAATAACTGAATAGTTTGTAACACAAAGGATAAATGCTTGAGGGAATGGATACTGCATTTTCCATAATGTGATTATTAATCATTGCATGCCTGTATCAAAATATGTCAAGTACCCCATAAATATATACACCCATATGTATCCAAAACAATTAAAAATAAAAAATTTAAACAACCTATTATGTACCCACAATTAAAAATAAAAAATTTAAACAAATCTGCTAAGGATTGTTATGAGGATTAATTAATCAAGTATCATATTTGTCATGTTTAGCACACAGTAAATAATGTTGCAAGTTTAATCTTAAAAACTGGACACAGTGATTTTTCAGCTGTTGATCTGGTCTTCAAATTCACTTACAGAAACTTTAGTATTGCTGAATATTTTATAACAATAAAATTTTACAAATATATGTAAATTAAAATTTTAACCTTACTAATGCATGATTCTACTGCTTGATCTTCATTCTAACACTGGTTGATGCCATTATTTCATTTTATAAATAAACTGAAACTTAGGGGACTTACCTCTCTCAGAGACAGCCAGTTATTGTCATAGCCAGTCTTCAAGCTGAGATCCCCTAACTCTAAACAGGAACTTTTTCAATTATACTCTAACTGAACAATGAATCATAACATTCAACTGTGGTAGTAAATAATTAAGGCAAATGCCATCTTCATAACTTCCTGTGTGTTAAAAATGTTCATTTCATAAAAAATCATATTGAGGTGGAAGGAAGTGACATATTCTAAGGGTAGAAACTGAGACTATATTAAACAGTGATAATGAATTATTTTCTCTGGGGGAAGGCAAGGATTTTCTGGGTAAAACAGGGCTTGAAATGGTAGACTTAGTTAGATTGAAACCCAGTTCATGTGACTAAAAGGAAAGAACAGGAATAATTACATATGTAAATAAGGTAGGGAAAATTATTATAGGAATATAGATAATGCATTACTAAGAATTGGAGTATTACATAGGGGACAATTTTCTAACCTCCAGGTTAGTACTTACAGTCATTGGTTTACCTGTCTGAGTCCCTATTAGTTTACCCACTCTATGAGTGTGACAAAGAATATCTTTTTAAATTATTCCACGTTGTGCAAAGCTACTACAAAGTAATGGCTCAAAAGTATATGAGCTAAATTAATGTAATGTTTGTCTATGGTGTTACAACCTAATGCCAATATGCTGTGCCTGGAAGCCAATCACATCATCAAAAGAGGCAATTTGAGATTTTCAAAGTGGACCTCCAAAGATTGAAAGTGCAGCAATGCAAGACAACTGTTTAAGTAGAAAACATTTCTGTAATGTTTGGAAATCTTGTTAAAATAATTGCCTATTGTCTTATATTAAGAAATTGCGAAGACAAAGACATCATTTTGCATTGTTTCTTTTACTGTTTCTAACTTATAATATTGTGTATTATGACTTCTTTTACTTAAAATTCACACACACACACAGACAAATATATATGAAGAAATATATTTAATGGTATCTAACGAGAGGTGCCTGATGCAGTTTCTATACTTCCCACTAAAATATGATGTGGGTGGAAAAAAGGATGGAAATGGCATCAACCTCTAAAGCTACATTTATTAATTATCTTTAGCAATTGAGTGGACTTTGCAAACTCAGACAATTAACAGCAACTATGGAACAAAATAGGTAGTTTACACATACAGGAAAAAAGGCACAACTGGCAATATAATAATAAAGGCCTTGATATCTGTGGAATAAGGGAGGAAGTGAAATGAAAAGGAATGCTATAACTGTAAGTACGTGGAGAATTAAAATGCTGTGTTAATTTTTGTGGTAAAATATTATGAAAACATATGATAATTTGCAATATCATTAAACCTAGTCATAGAAATAAAATGCTTTCATCTCTTATAAAAATAATTATCTTGTATTTTATGTAAAAACATACATATTCAGAATTAAAAAATAAATGCCTAAATTAACTAATTATAAAGTAATCATACAGTGTATATATACATATATACATATATATATAAATCATTTGTATATTGGATTGTAAAAAATGCATTTGAAAACAAGTGAACATTTGATTATGCTCTTCTGGCATTTTGGTATATCAGTGAGCACACATACATATCAGTCTAGAAATCTTGTTGCTACTGACCACGCAGACAATATTACATTTTCTTTTCAAGTATAGGCACTTAGAACTACAAGTATAAGACTTTTCCATGTGAAAGCAATTGTTTATCTCTTTTACATATAAGAGAACCTCTAACTTAAGGATGGCTTGACTAACAATTTATGATGAGTTTGCTGAGATGTGTCCCCATTGTAAGTTGATGAGCACCTTTACATGAAATTAAGCATTTCATAATCTAACAAGCTCATGTGTAGGAAGTGTAGTCCATAGAGAGAAGGAGAAATTTGGAACAAGTCACCTCCAGTGTTTGAGAGTAGTTATTATTCCTTTGAAAATGTATAGCTTATAAACTTGCAGAGACCACTTGTAGGATTCATAATTTTATTTTAAATCTAACATAATGCTGTTTTAGAAAAATAATCACAAGATCAATTGTTTACAGTAGCCTACCAAATAAATACATTGGCCTAGATATAAAAAAATGAAGTGTCCAAAATACAAAATACATTTTTGTTGAATTTCTGTGCAAAAAAGTAATATGTAATATTATAAATTACCTTTGACATTCACCAGTGAAATACAATTTTTATATTTTTGTCAATTGGTTATTTTTATTGCTGTTTAAGGTGTATAAAAATTGCAAAAAAAAAGCATAGAAAGTTCCCGTATACTCTTTGCCCCTCTGCAACCTCCCTGTCCCCCTCCTCCACTTTGTAATTGGCATATTCCACTAGTATGGTACATTCCTTCCAATGATGAACCAATACTGTTGCATTATTATTAACTAAGGTCCACAGTTGTTAAGATTTACTCTTTTCTGTGTACAGTTCCTGTGTTTTACCAATACATAATACCCTGCAGCCACCATTACAGAATCATACAAGATTGTTTCCCTACCTGAAACATCCCTCTTTCTGCCCCACCCGCCAACTCTCTGGCAACAAATATCTTAATTGCTTTTCTCAGAACACAATATAGTTAAAAGTATACAGTATGCAGGCTTTCAGGAATGTTTTCTTGTACATAATAACATTAAGTTTTTTGTATCTCTTTTTTTTATTTTTATTTTTTGAGACGGAGTTTCGCTCTTGTTACCCAGGCTGGAGTGCAATGGCGTGATCTCAGCTCACCGCAACCTCCGCCTCCTGGGTTCAAGCAATTCTCCTGCCTCAGCCTCCTGAGTAGCTGGGACTACAGGCACGTGCCATCATGCCCAGCTAATTTTCATATTTTTAGTAGAGACGGGGTTTCACTATATTGACCAGGATGGTCTCGATCTCTTGACCTCATGATCCACCCACCTCGGCCTCCCAAAGTGCTGGGATTACAGGCGTGAGCTACCACGCCTGGCCTTTTGTATCTTTTTATGGCTTGATAGCTCACCTATTTTTGTTGCTGTATAAAATCCATTGTATAAATGTACTCACAGTTGTGTTTTACCCATTCATCTATTGAAGAACATCTTGATTGTGTTCAATTTTTGTCAATTTGAATAAAGCTTTAAGTTTATTTGTATGCAGGTTTTGATGTTTTCAACTCATTTAGGTAAATAAGTAATAGCGAGATTTCCAGATCGTATGGGAAGCCTATGTTTCTCTTCGTAAGAAACAGCCAGAAGTTGTCTGGCAAAGTGGTTGTATCATTCTGCTGTCCCAAAGTAATGAAAGAATTTCTGTTGCTCCATATCCTCTCCAGTTTTGGTGTGTTTTGGAACATAATTATTTATTTAGGAGCTTAATTATTTTTTAACAAAAATTTATTTTTAGTATTTGGTTTTTACTTTGATTAGGACCCAAATCTAATTATCTTTATCGGAAATTTAGACATAGTCTAGTAGCTAAGAACTTAGGTCCCAGAAACTTCAAACATACTACCTACTTCCTAAGAAAAAATAGGGTAACTATTTAATATGTGCTTCAGTAACTTGATAGGTAAAATAGAGATAATAATATCTACCATTTAGACTAGTTACTTGTAGAGAGCCAGAGTAGTCCACCTGAGTTACAATAATTAAGATATGCCATAAAATAATGATAACAGCATCTGGCCCATAGAAAACTCTTTAAAAACTGTTTCATTCATGGCTGGGCATGGTGGCTCATGCCTGTAATCCCAGCACTTTGGGAGGCCTAGACGGGCAGATCACAAGGTAAGGAGATCAGGACCATTCTGGCCAACATGGTGAAACCCTGTCTCTACTAAAAATACAAAAAATTAGCTAAGCGTGGTGGTGCTCCCAGTTAAGCGCTGAGGCAGGAGAATCACTTGAACCAGGGAGACAGAGGTCGCAGTCAGCTGAGTTCATGCCACGACACTACAGCCTGGGCAAAAGGGCGAGACTCCGGCTCAGAAACAAAAACAAACAAACAAACAAAACAGTTTCATTCATTTTTAAACCAAAGGGAAACTGTTAGACATGAGTGTGCATTGATAGAATTGTTCTAATTATTTTTGATTTTCATTTAAACATAAGACCCAACACATAAAAACCCTAGAAGAAAATCTAGGCAATACCATTCAGGACATAGGCATAGGCAAGGACTTCATGACTAAAACACCAAAAGCAATGGCAACAAAAGCCAAAATAGACCAATGGGACCTAATTAAGCCTAAGAGCTTCCGCACAGCAAAAGAAACCATCATTAGAGTTAACCAACAACCAACAGAATGGGAAAAAAATTTTTTTTCACTTTCTCTGCCTTCTCTTAGTTCCATACAATGAACAATTGGTGTGAATGAGTTTAACGAGTAATAATTGGAGTTGGAAATGAGAACATAAACACACAAGAAAGAACTAAGATATATGAATATGTACATCATTTCCATCCTTTAAATTATTTTACTTTGTCATTAATACAATCAATTATTCTACACAATTCATAAATAGCTAAGGAAATTAAAACTCAATAGTATTATATGACGTTCTTCAAGATCACTCTCTTAGTAAGCTAATACTGCCATAACAAAACATCAGACTGGGTGGCTTTATCACTGGAAAATTTTGTTCTCACAGTCTAGCTGTTGGAAGTCCAAGATCAAGGTGTCAGTAGGGTTGGTTTCTCTGAGGCCTCTCTTCTTGCTCAGAGCTGACTGCTTTATTTGTATCCCCACGTGTCCTTTAAGGTGTGTGTTTTCACTTTCCTGGTGTTTCTCTTCTTATCAGTACACCAGTCAAAGTAGATTCAGGCTCGCCCATATTACCTCATCTACCCTTAAATACTTTTTAAAAAACCTCCGTCCAAACACAGTCACATTCTAAGGTACTGTGGGTTAGGACTTCACCATATGACTTACATGGGAGGCACCATCAAGTCCATAACTATCACATAGCTATTAAATAATAAAACTGAGCTTCTTACCTTCAGACTCCAAAATACATGTTCCTTCCAGTATACCACATAATGTATGAAATCAAACATTTAGCTCTAAGGCTAAAGATAAAGGTAAGAGTAGGGAGTTCATAGAGAACAGAAATTATCCGAGGAGGCTCATGTTAAATTTCTAATACTTGAGTTATTGTCCACTCTGCACTGAGTTAAATGACCGTTATTCCCTCTTTGGATTAAAATACAAATGATTTTTGCAAAAAATCCTTTATAACTCTTCTGGTAAAAACAAAATATGATAGCACCAATGTAAAAAGATTACAAAATTGACTCGTAATTAAGCTATAGTGCTGTTGAAATTCTCTTCTTTCATGAAGATAATTCTTAAATATTTAGAGCAATATTAAACATTTATAATTGGATTACTCCTCAAAATAGTGAAATATGCTTTGAAACCTCTGATATTCTCATCTTATTTTCTTTCCATGCCTTGGTGACTTTACTTGTTATAATTCTCTGGACATTCGAATTATCTTTCTGCTTTAACCTTTGAAATAGAGTCTAAAACTCTTCACACCAAAGGGTACATGATAAGAGCTGACCTTAAAAAAAGTCTACATATCTAGTCTCTCTATATATAACAATGATTTTTAATTAAATGAATGTGTGTCTAAAAAAGTTTGCCCAGTACATGAGTAAATGTTTTAAGGATGTTAATAATTCCTGATATTATATACAGTTAACAGTAACTTTTCGTGCTTGAATCCATTGTTTTTTTCCCCTGTTTAAGACATGCAAAGAAATGAACACAGATTTAGATGTATATATAGAATTGTAAGATATGCATATATATTTTTGTACGTGTTAATGTGTAAAGATGAATACATCTCTCTATATAGGCATATACATACATATTTTAAAGCAGCTTATTTTATTTAAGATGAGAATTTTATGGTTGACTTTAAAATAGAGCTTGTTGTCTTTTGTTAATATAGTCTTCCATGTATGAAAATAAACAGTGTGGCTTGAGTAAGGATTTTTGCATACTTTCATTACTCCAAAAACAAAGTGACATCTGGGACCATTCAGTAATATAACACTCAGTAATAAACAATTGAATCAAAACAAATCTCCTTTAAATAATCATTGTATTTTTGCAAACTAACAACAAGAAAAAGAATGCAGAAGCCTTCATCTAATGAAAATTAAAAACTACCCAATACCATTCCTCCATTTTCCTGGGAACTTTATTGCTTATATTAAAAAGGTAAAAAGTATTTTATTTTGGCTGGAAGATTAGAAGAATGAATTCTACAAAAATGCTTCAGGCCATTGTTTTTATTTTTAGTGTTTCCAGCTGTATATTCTTAACATCAGAATCTGGGTTGATTTTTACAGTTTTCATATTGATTTTGCTTTAAAAGATTAAAGCATTTTTCAATTCTGAAACAAATATAGTTTATTAGTATTGAATTTGGTTTGTTTAATGATATTACCCACACTTATATCTGAAAGATAAAACATTCAAAACACTATATGGCAAGAGCGTCTTAAAATAGCAATCATACCTAAGTGTACAAATAGGAATGGTGCATTTTAAGAGTTTCTGATGTTTAAAGACACATTTTATAACTGAAATTTAAAAATTACTTTTGTATTTATGGCATTTTGTTTTGCATAGCATTTGCTTTATATATTCTAATTTAAAATTGTAGATATATTTTTAAATTATGAAAATACATACTTATGAGAAAAAAAATCCATTTCACCTCATTAGATTTCACTTCTCTTTTAGAGATATTTCTTCAGTGTTGTGTGTTCTTTTAGTCCTTTTCCTATGTGTTTCCATAAATAACTTATTATGCATATCTTTTTATTTTCATAAATGTCACCATACCATACATAGTGTTGTTAAGCCTTTTTCTAATGGCAGTACCATAAATTATATACTCAGTGTTTTAACTTTATAGGAAAGCATAAAACTACCTGGTATTGAAATTAGAACATTCTGATATTTTAAAATGTAGTAAGCAAGGCCCCTGGGGCAGGAGATCCTGGAGATCTAGAACTCAGGGTCCTGCTCTAGATGCTGGCTGCGTTTTGGAATTGCCCTTAGCAGGCACAGCTAACACCAGGCCCTGAGAGAATAGTTTTGTGAGTGGAATCAGAGATCAGAGAAAGAAGGGAAACCCCACTACTAACTTTTTAAAATTAGATTTGTGCGATGAAATCTCCCATTATATATGGTTACATTGATGAGACAGCCTTCTTTTAATGAGGCTGCAGGTACTCAGTTCTTGTCTTCATTATTGCTAATTGTTTGTTGTTGTTGTTGTTGTTGTTGTGTCAAAAAATGTTAAGGAGCAGTGTCTCCAAACAAAAATATTGTAATACAATGTACTTTTCTACTAGTCTGCTTCTCTCACGTTCAAGATCATCATTCCATAATTACTGCAAGTAAAGATTAGAGTTGATAACCATTCTTGGGTAGGAATATAAGTACACTTTCGTATAATCTTATAAGGAATTCAAATCATTTCTGATTAATCACTCTAGTTTTTCATAGATTTCTTTTGTTAAAATATCATCACAGTGTGACCGGATTTTGGGGTGCAGGAGAGCACTCAGCTTGCTCCCTGGTAGGCTGTTCTTCCAGGCTCTTGGTCCCTCAGTCACCCAAGAATGGGAGAGGGGACCACTCTGGGCTCAGTGTGCTCACAAGTAAATACTGGACCCAAAAAGTTTTTGCAGAAAGTGATTTATTTAGGCAGAGAGAAAGAGAGAGAAAAAGATGAGAGAGAGAAAGCTTCCACGAAGGTTGTGGAAGGGGACCTAAATACAGAATCTGGCTGGATGTGGGGACAGGGACTTTTAACCTGGGAGGAATTCCCACCTCCTCCAACTCCCCTGGCCAATGAAAAGGGTTCCTTTAAACTTCTGCTGGAGTGATTGACTGATCCTTTTCCCACGGGCGCCCAAATTAAACAGAGACCTTTAAGTCTCCGGGATGGAGACGTGTGGGAAGGCAGATAGGGCACGTCACTGGGAAATTCCTGCCCTAATAACTACGCCCCCTTTTGGACCTGGGAAGACAACACATTCCCTCAACAGAGTAGATTATAATGACTTGCACATAAAAGGTTGGTTGAAGGGCCTAAATATGCCCAGGTGGACACTATCCACCTCTGTATGCCCGAGGCTTAAGTCAAGAAGTTGATAAGCTAAGCAATTATTATACTTAGGGATGTGATGATGAATTTCAAACACTCATTTCCATTTTTTGTGCTACGTGGAATCATCTAGTACTATTCAATGTGAATATTTTAGTAAGGACATTTCATCTCATGAGTTCTAAAGCATATAAACAATTCTGAGAATATTTAGCTGGATAAAATCCCAAATTATCACTGCACATAAACACAATTATTCATGTCTTTAGTGGACATTTCTTAAATGTGTACAATTTGTCTTTGTACAAAAAAAAAAACTCTATTTTGTTACGTAACTCACACCACAATATCCTACGTTACAAATCTTCCTTTTTAATGCATAATCTTGGAGTAATACCAAGAACAAACTATACATTGCTGAGCTCTTTGAAGAAACAGAAAACTTTGGAAATGAATAAACATCTTGGAAGAAATGGCCTGACAAAGCAATAATGAAAAGATCATGCCATTTTTCATGCTAAGCATTTGTCTTGTTTAATAAGAGCTGTGTATTAAAATTAGTTTAAATTACTGATAACTAGAAACATTACATTGAAAGAGAAAATCAGAACTACCTTAATACTAGATTAAGTACACTGAAATAAACATTTATCAAAATGACATTCGTTTGATACTGGCATTCAGATTTATTCTCAAACCTTTTTAAATTTTCCTAAAGATCAAGGGCATAGAGTTTTGCATTTTCTATTTTGTTGTAACTTGGGGCCAATTTTTAACTATTATTGCTTTAAGAATCATAGCTTATGTCTGATGCTGAAATAAGAATAAATTCTACAAATAACAGATTATAAATGAATACATGGCGAATATAAGAAGTATAGAGCAAACCATAAAAATAGTAGTGTGTTTGTTAAAATACTTTAGCACACTGCTTTGAACAATAAAATATTAAAAATCTTAAGTTATGTAAAAGAATAAAATAGAAAGCAAAATTTGTCATGTACTTTTTATTGAATTTCTTCGTAGGAGTTAATTTAAGTATCATAATATATAGTTGAGAGACAGACGACATGACAGTAGCATTTGTCTTCCTGCTGCAGCCTTACTTTGGTGAAAATTTCTATCAGCCTAAAACAACTTCAAATTATCAATCATATACAATTGCAAACTTCAAAATACAGCTGGATTAAAATGCCTGCAATATATTTGTTAGCTTGCTTATCAAAGTAGACTACTTACTTTCTTTTAATCTGCAGTTCTTCATGTGTAAAACAGAAAAACAAATCATGTGTGATTTAGGGCTATGATGATGTGTAAATAAGGTGAGAGGCTACTGCATGATAGTGTCTCATTAAGTGATATATCATTGCATCATCTTGTCCCTGAATATTTAGGGAATTTCTCACCCTTGGTTCAAGGCCTTGATGTTTTTAAATGATTACAAATATGCTTGTAGTGAACTATCATGAACGATGAAATAATAAGATATACAGGTTACAAGATTTTTCAAATATGTTAACTGACTCTGAGGTTTGAACAAAAGAATGATTTCAGTATAGAATCAACTGTGGGAATGAAAGGGAGTTTATGTAAAAGATATTGAACATCCCCTGGCTAAATACTAGAGAGTTTTCATCTAGAAGGTGACCTAAATATAAAATTGCCTAATTTTCATATTGAAAGAGGGCATGAAAAAAGATCTTTTGAAAAGAAACTTTAATTTTCCTGAGATTAGCATTTTATCAATTGTTGTAATTAATTGCTTATTTCTAGTTTAAGTATATATGTATACGTAACATATATGTATACTTAACATATATGTGTATATATGTATACTTAACATATGTATACTTAAACTAGAAGTAAGCAATTAATTACAATTGATATATACATATCTTACTGAAAAAGATGAGATTAATAAAGAACAGAAGATTGACACATTTATAATTAAACTTATGTACTATATAAAATATATCCAAGAAAACCAATAAATACATTTTTGTTTAATAGATGTGTATGTATAAGAAAGTTATTACATGTCTTATATAGATAGAAGTCTTCCTAAAGTGGAGACAGTATTTACCATGTTTATAACTACTCCAAAATGATTTGAAATAACTTGAATATTAGGCAAAAATTGTGTTTTGAATGTACTATACATTTTGGGTTATTAAAATATGTAAGTATGTGTATTGTAAATTAATGTTTAAACCAAATTTTACATGAGATAATTCATTGCTGGGCACGTTGGAGTTAATCTTCTCAACTCTCAGTAAACTGAGCACAGGTTGAAAAAGTGTGTCTGAGAGTTCAGGGAGACCAAGATTAGTGTTCATAGGTCAGAGGATCAGAGAGAGGAGTTGCCCAAAGGGAACTGCGGAGATCTGCAGGAGGTTCCCTCAAGCATTCAGGTAAGTAGTGATTAATGCACATGTATGAGGTAACCACTTGAGGCCAGAGAAAGAATCATGGGAAGGATCAGATTTAACAAAGCATGTCACTTACACAGGGCCAGTATAAGTTAATGTTCTTATCATTCAAACTAGAAAATATCAGGATTTATGAGATATTGGTATTGTATACAGAAAACGATTGCCTCAGTGGTGGGAAATAATTAGACAGAATTGAAGAAGTTCCCAATAATAAATCTAAAAAACTAAACACAGAAGATTAAAAAAATTCCAAAGAATTCAAATAAATCTCCAAAAAGAGTCCAAAAATATTTATATAAATACATATATATAGGACCCAACTATGTAAATTTCACAATGTCTGAAAACCAATAAAAAGTAACAAGCAAGTATTTAAAGGAGGAAAACAGAACAGTAAAAGACTTATTTTAGCTGTATTGCATGTGTTCAAAAATAGAACAGAAATGACATGAAATAATGTAAATCAAACTTTCAAACTTCTAGAGATGAAAATTACAATGTCTGAGGTAAAAACACACTGGATATGGTGAAAGACAGATTACACATCGTAACAAAAGCATTTGTGAACGTGAAGGCATGGCAGTAGAAACTCTCCAAGGTAAACACAGTGACAGAAGAAAATTAAAAAGAGAAAACAAAAATCAACAGGATATTATTGAGCTTTGTGACAACTTTAAGCAAGCTAGTAAACATGCAGTCCTGAAAGAAGAAATGAGCAGTTAGAATCTGAACAGTGTTGAAGAAATTATTACTTAAACCTGTCTCCAAATGTGATGAAATTTAGACACAATAAGATTTAAGAATTTCAGCTCTCTCCAGCATGAGAAAAATGAAGAGGAGACTACAAGGAACACCATAATCAAATTGTACAAAAGCAGTATTAAGCCAAAAGATATCTTTTAAAAAGAGTAGATAAAAGAAGATGTATTATTTACAGAAGTTCTAAAATATGAATTATACCAAAATTTTTTGTTAAAAATGAGTAGATAAAAAGATTTAACCAGAAAGAGACCATATTCTAGGACAAAAACAATTTCAAAGCATTTATGTCATAAAAAATTTTTCCAATTACAATGTAAGTGTATTAGAAATGAAATCCTCAATAAAATCCACAATTATTTGGAAACTAAAAAGCTCTAAATACCACATGACTAAAAGAAAAAAATGAAAAGGAAAGTTATACATATTAAATGCCTATATAATAAATGTAGAAAAGTCTCACATTAATGTCCTCAGTTTCAAATCAAGAAAAATAAAACATTCTAAACCAAAAATAAGTAGATGAAAGAAAATAATAGATCAGTAATAAATGTCAAAATGGAAATCAGTAAAATGTCAAACAATCTAAAAGCTATAAAATCAAGAGCTATTGGTTTGTTAAAATCAATAATATTGATAAACTTTTACCTAAACTGAACACACAAACACATACTTACATATCCCTTTAGACTCTTAATTAAAATTCCAATGAAGTATAAAGCCAGACACTTTTAGAATTACTAGAAGTAAAAAGACTAACCATAGTAAATATTGATAATATAATGAAGAAACTGGAACTTTCCTACAGAGTTGTGGAAATGTAAAATTGTAAAATCACTTTGGAAACCATGGTACATATATGCCATAGAATACTATGCAGCCCTAAAAAAGAGTGAGATCACAGCCCTCGCCAGGACATGGATGCAGCTGGAGGCCATTATCCCTAGGAAACTAACATAGGCACAACCAAATACCGAATGTTCTCACTTGTAAGAGGGAGCTAAATAAATAATGCACATGGATACATAGAGGGGAACAACACACACTGGGCCTTTTGGAAGTGGGCAAAGGAAGAGAATCAGAAAAATTAACTAATGGGTACGAGGCTTAATACCTGGGCCATGAATTAATCTATCCAACAAACCCCCCGACATAAGTTTATCTATGGAAAAAACCTGTACTTGTACCCCTGAACTTAAAATAAGTTTAAAAAAAAAACATAAAGAACATAAACCACAAAGGAAAATGTAACAATAAATTTAACTATATTAAACAAATTAAATATATCAGAAACAAAGAAGGGATGTGGCCTAAAGCAAAATGAATAACTAAATTGAAATTAAATATATACTCATCAAATTCCTCATAAATTGATCTGTTTATTATTTTTGATTGTGGTGACCAATTCACAGTTGTATACATGCAATAAAACTCATCAAATTATATGCTTTCAGTATGTGCAGTTTGTTGTATGTCAATACAGCTTAATCAAACTCTTTTTGGTTTGTCTTTTTGTTTGTTTTGTTTGCTTGTGTTTTGTTTTGAGACAGGGCTGCCCCTGCTCATTCAAGCTGGAGTGCAGTGCAGCCTGGACCTCCTGGGCTCAGATAATTCTCCCACCTCAGTTCTCCTGAGTAGCTGGGACTACAGGCATGCGTCACTGCACCTGGCTAATTTTTTTTATATTTTTAATAGAAATGGGATTTCATGCTGTTGCTCAGGCTGGTCTTGAACTTCTGGTCTAAAACACTCTTCCAGCTCAAGCTCCCAAAGTGCTGGGATTAAAGGCATGAGCCACCACACCTAGCCAATCAAGCTGATTAAAACTATTTATATGAAAGCAAGCAAAAGTATGTAATGGATTTTTCTGTCTCTTCAAGCCTTTTCTTGTTAAGAATTGAAACTATCACTTTAATGTTCAAAAAAACATTTTTTTTGGAGAATTCACCACTGTAGAAGTCTGTATAACTTCATATTTCTTGAAATTAAAATTATAACAACAATTCTAAGAAGCTATTTAATCATTATCTATAAAACTGCAACCATGTGCAGTGAGACGAATCTCTGGCATATTTTCTTGTGAGGAGAGGTAGTGATGGCTATTTTTCCAGATTACCTTTTCAAAGATGTTTATATTGCAGAAAACTTGGTAGACATTGTCACTCTCTCCAGGGAAAAGTGTAAGTGTGCTCAGTGTACAACATAATAAAGATTAGGACAAAGGTTACATAGGCCCTTTATAAAAGAAAATTCAGTTTTCATTAATTCAGAGGCCTTTTCTGCAATACATCCCTTAATCTATGCTTGTTTTTCTGTCCTTCTTATCACACTGAGAATTTAGGTTTGGATATTCAAAAAAAAACTTATACTTTTGCTATAACTATTACTGTGAATAACAACCTGTCTTTTGTCTCTGATCAAGGAGTCTTGTTTCTTCTTCCAGCATCTCTGCAAGTGTGGCAAACTGGCAGGTTAGTTCACAAGTAGGGTAAGATTTGGAACCTTTCGTTGTTCTTGATATCACTAAACTTGTATAGGAAGCCAAAAATATGTGGATTAATTTATTGAAAGAAGGCTATAGTTCTAAAGACTAAAATATATTTTAATTAAAAAGTTCTGTAAGGCATTCAACTTTGTAGAAAATTTTTGTGATCCAAACTTTGATGAACTATCTGATTTTGGAGGAATTTTTTTAAATATATATTTTATTGTGTTTTAGGTTTTGGGGTTCATGTGAAGAATATGCAAGATTGTTGCATAGGTACACACACGGCAATGTGGTTTGCTGCCTTCCTCCCCATCATCTAAATCTGGCATTTCTCCCCATGCCATCCCTTCCCAAATTCCCACCCCCTGCTGTCGCTCCCCTAGTTCCCCCCCACAGACCCCAGTGTGTGATGCTCCCCTCCCTGTGTCCATGTGTTCTCATTGTTCAACACCTGCCTGTGAGTGAGAACATGCAGTGTTGGAGAAATTATTCAATATCTCTGAAGTTTAATAGCCTCAGAATATTTAAAGCTCATTGAATGATTAGAAAGCTTTTATTTTTTTCCTTGTCCTTAACTTTGTTGCTCATAAGAAATTATACACATAGATAGAAGAAACATATCTGAAACATTTTAAAAATAAAAGAACTGTTTTACATTTCTAGCTAAAGAGGAAATAAAGGCCTATCTACTTACCTCTCTCCCACCACAAGTGAATTCCCATAAATCACTTTATAATCCCATGAAAGGGAAGCTAGACTAGATCATCTTCAATTCTGAAACAATATGATATAAATTTTATCTTCTATTATTGTGTGAATTATTGTAACTTACTTAAATGCATTCTGTTTTCTTTTTCTTTCTTTTTTTTTTTTTTTTTTTGAGACAGAGTCTCACTCTGTCATCAGGCTGGAGTAGGGGTGTGATCTTAGCTCACTGCAACCTCTGACTTCCTAGTTCAAGCGATTCTCCTGCCTCAGTCTCCTGAGGAGCTGGGATTACAGGCACATGCCATCACGCCCAGCTAAGTTTTGTACATTTAGTAGAGATGGGGTTTGATCATGTTGGCCAGAAGATCTCAATCTCCTGACTTCGTGATCTGCCGGCCTCAGGCTCCCAAAGCGCTGAGATTACAGGTGTGAGCCACCGTGCCCAGCCTGTGAATGCATTCTCTTAGGAAAACTATAGCAGAATGAGTAAAGTTATGTGAAAACAAATGTTAATTTTTACCTGTCAAATCTCAATGCATTTGAGTGGCCATTTTAACAAACAACGTTTAATATTAATACTGAATATTTAAGAAATATATAGCAATCCCATTACTGGGTATATACCCTATTATAAATCATTCTGCTATAAAGACATGTATGTTTATATGCTTATTGCAGCACTATTTACAATAGCAAAGACTTGGAACCAACCCAAATGTCCACCAATAATAGACGTGTTAAGGAAAATGTGGTATGTATACACCACTGGATACTATGCAGCCACAAAAAAGGATGAGTTCATGTCATTTGCAAGGACATGGATGAAGCTGGAAACCATCATTCTCAGCAAAATAACACAAGAACAGGAAACCAAACACCACATGTTCTCACTCATAGGTGGGAGTTGAACAATGAGAACACGTGGACACAGGGAGGGGAACATCACATGCTGGAGCCTCTCCTGGGTGGGAGGCAAGGGGAAGTAGAGAATTAGAACAAATACCTAATTCATGCAGGACTTAAAACCTAGATGATGGGGTGATGGGTGCAGCAAACCACCATGGCACGTGTTTACCCATGTAAACATGTTTACCCTGCACGCTCTACACATGTATCCCAGAACTTAAAGTATAATAAATAAATAAAAATAAACCAAAAGAGAAATATACAGTATATCCTAATTCTTTTTATTGAGTAAACAAGTTTGAAAGATACTAACAAAAGCCTTTGATTATGAAATAACATTAATTTGTTTATAAAGTAAGAGATTATTTACAAATTATGTTGAGTCTATTTGATAATTTTTTACCTGAACTCATCAGTTGGCTTCAGTTATTTCCTAGGTTTGCTAGACATACACACACACACACACACACACACACACACACACACACACACAGAGAGAGAAATATATCTAAGTTTATCTTCCTATTTTGCTATTTTATTATTAATTTATAAAACAGACGTTTGCTCGTCATCTTTAAAAAAGCTCTTCAATACCAAATTTGACCTTTAAATATTTTTTATTTTTTTTCCAGTGAACAAGATGTTCGCAGTCCTCAAATACAGTATTGTAATGTTCTTATCCATTAATCTCAAAAATATCTCAAGCAAGGACATATTTAAAGAGATTTCTAACCTTTCAGTAATGCACAGCTCAAGTTATCAGTCCAAGCCCATCATAAATACACCAGATTAAAATGAAAGTCATCTAAAAAATACTTAGGACATTCATGTGGCTGTCTCATGAATTTGTAAAGTGTCAGAATATATACCACCTGAATTATTAAAATAAACTCCTAGCTCTATTCTTCCAGTGTATTAAGAGCAGTTATCTGAGCAGAAGAGGAAACATTGTCCTTGTTAGAGATCGCTATGGTAATGCATAAACTTAGTAGTATAATATATGTGTCCTAGGAAATGATTCATGATCAAATTTAACCAAACATTCCAAAAATAAAGCTATCCATACAAACATGTAATATTTGTCATTAAATTGTTCAAAAATATTTTATAAACATATGTATATTGAGGCAATTAAATTTAATGTAAAATATAATTTTCCTTTGTCTAAGATATATTCAGTTCTTTATTCACTTTCTCTTGGGCAAGGATGAAGCTGGTCTGAGTTTTCCAAAAGCAGAAAGAACTAATATTTGCTTCCTAGACAAAGCAGATGTGTACTGATGATTTTATTCCTTGGGGAAAGGCCCCTTTACCCTGCTCCATTCCCATGAGTCATATTTTTCCCCCAAGAAATTCTTACTCAACACCTACCATGTACTGCAAACTCTTCTAAGTTATACAGATACAGCAGTAGTCACCAAAACAAAGAGCACTGGAGAAATTTGTTTTCTTGTGAAGGAAAGATAACAAAGGAGGATGCAAGTGAATAAACAAGACAGTGATAAGCACAGTGATAACTAATAATTCCCTGAGGAAGGAGAGTGAAAGTGTTAAGCAGTTGAGTGGCCAGGAAAGACCTCAGTGGGTAGCAGAGGTATGAATTATGGAAATACAGAGCAGGTGTACCCCAAAGGTTAGGGCAAACGTTTTGAATTTGGCCCACCTAAAATGAGAGGTCCTTCAAGGGTTATAAACATGGGATAATGATATTTTATTGACTCATGTATTTAAATCACGTGTATTGAGGTTATTTTATACACAATAAAATTCATCCATTTTAAAAGTTAAATTCAAGAAGTTTTGACAAATGTTACTATGACCACAATCATATTCTCTACCATGATTTAAACATTTTAAGGAATCATTCTGACTACCAAATAGAGAATGGATGCAAAAGGGCAAAAGTGTAAGACAGACCATTTCGAAAAAGACTAAGGTAATTTTGGTGTTAAATATCGGTGAATGGATAAGCATTTAGCAATGGGAGCTGCAGAACTTTGATATTCTCTCAAGATATATTTGCAGATAAAATTTACAGCTTTCACAAATGGATTAGATTCCAGTGTATGAGGAAAAGGGAGAATTTAACAACGCTTTGCAGCATAAAGTGCAGTTTGGATTATTAGTAAGCACTGAAACTCCTTCTAGAGATTACTCAAAGAGGATAAAAAACTGAACACTGTATTTCTTAGACTTCTTGCATAGTGTTAATGTTCTGCCATGCGGAATCACTGGCAAGAGACCCATAAGACCGAGAAAATAATGTGAGTTGGCAACCACTACTGGAAAGAACTGATATGTAGTGGAGAAATACTCTTCTTTGGGGCAGCTATCATAGAGGTTGTTCGTCCTAGACCATTTCATCATAGGTGCTCAGTGCTAGATGGCATTGACAGTAGGTTTTTTGTTGGAAAGAAACCGAGTCTTTTTCTAGACTATGTTGTTAAAAGCTGTGTATCATCCATGCCTGTATCCTGGTTTTTCTAGAAATGTTGAGGTTCCTTCTTATTCTCCATAAACCTCCTTCTGCATAAACTAGATAAGAGTGGATGCTATTATGACAGATTGACAATCAAGATCCTGAATAATATAGACATAATATAGATTATATAGTAGAATAGTGACAGATTGAGTAATTCGTCCAAACTCTTGACCTTACCGTATAGCCACACGTTTGACCGTGTACTTTTCCAGTTTCTTCCAAAAGCAATATTGTGCATTTTTTCCACCTTTTGGATTTGGCTTGGTCATTTGTGTGGTTTTGGTCTGTAGGGTACTAATAGACATGAAGTAAACAGGAGCTTTTTATGTGCTTATGCAAATGGAGCTTGGTCTCTTGCACTTAACAATACATTGCAAAGAGTGGCCTAAATAGCTTCTGCCCTTCTGGGATGAACACCAAATTCTAGAATAGAATTCTCTCAGCTGATCAATCAATCTATCAGTCTGCATACATTGTCATTCTAGATGCCATTGTTTGAATAAGATATGCTCACTCTGACCAGCCAATCTGAAGATCTGTGAAAATAAATAATTGTTTTAAGTTACTGAGTTTTGTTTTGCTGAGATACAATCAGAGCAATAGATAACTCATTACTACATTTAGTTGCATGCTGCATAAAAAATCAGTCATTGAATATATTTATTCAGCTATTGTTTATTTGTTTACTCATTCAACAAGTAATTTTTAAACACTAAGTACTAAATCCAAGAAGCTGTGACTACAGTAGTGAACAAAAGAGGCAACATGTCTGCCATTATGAGGTTAATAATCTATTGAATGAGAGAAAACATTAAACACATAGTTACAAAATTTTAAATCAGCTACTCTTCAAGATAGAAAACCGTGAGGTCCAATGAAAGGGTTATATATGTATATATATATATATATATATATTTTTTTTTTAAATTGTACTTTAGCTTCTGGGGTACATGTGCAGATTATGCATGATTGTTGCATAGGTACACATATGGCAATATAGTTTGCTGCCTCCATCCCCCCGTCCCCTACATCTGGCATTTCTCCCCATGTTATCCCTCCCTGAACTCCCCATCCCCCTGCTGTCCCTCCCTTGTCCCCCTACCAACAGACCTCAGTATGTGATGCTCCCCTCCCTATGTCCATGTGTTCTCACTGTTCAACACCTGCCTATGAGTGAGAACATGCGGTGTTTGATTTTCTGTTCTTGTGTCAGTTTGCTGAGAATGATGGTTTCCAGGTTCATCCATGTCCCTACAAAGGACACGAACTCATTGTTTTTTATGGCTGCATAGTATTCCATGGTGTGTATGTGCCACATTTTCCTTGTCCAGTCTGTCTTTGATGGGCATTTGGGTCGGTTCCAGGTCTTTGCTATTGTAAACAGTGCCGCAATGAACATACGTGTGCATGTGTCTTTATAGTAGAACGATTTATAATCCTTTGGGTATATACCCAGTAATGGGATTGCTGGGTCAAATGGAATTTCTATTTCTAGGTCCTTGAGGAATCGCCACACTGTCTTCCACAGTGGTTGAACTGATTTACACTCCCACCAACAGTGTAAGAGTGTTCCTATTTCTCCACATCCCCTCCAGCATCTGTTGTCTCCAGATTTTTAATGATCGCCATTCTAACTGGCATGAGGTGGTATCTCAATGTGGTTTTGATTTGCATTTCTCTAATGACCAGTGATGATGAGCATTTTTTCATATGTTTCTTGGCCTCATATATGTCTTCTTTTGTAAAGTGTCTGTTCATATCCTTCTACCACTTTTTGATGGGTTTGTTTTATCTTGTAAATCTGTTTTAATTCTTTGTAGATTCTGGATATTGGCCCTTTGTCAGATGAGTAGATTGTGAAAACTTTTTCCCATTCTGTTGGTGGCTGGTTCACTCTAATGATGGTTTCTTTTGCTGTGCAGAAGCTCTGGAGTTTAATGAGGTCCCATTTGTCTATTTTGGCTTTTGTTGCCCTTGCTTTAGGTGTTTTAGTCATGAAGTCCTTGCCTATGCCTATGTCCTGAATGGTGTTGCCTAGATTTTCTTCTATGGTTTTTATGATGTTATATTATCTTGAAGAAAGTTTTTAGTGAGGGCTCTTCTGAAGTGATATTTACTTTGAGAATGTATAGAGGGCATCTCTTATTATTGAGGAAAGTGAGGAATTAAGGTCCTCTTTCAGCCCAGAGTAAATACAGTGTGAAGTAGTTTACTTATCTGGCATTCATTACCCACATATTTCTTCCTGTAAGAGTCCACTCATACACATCTTCAGATTCTGAGTAGACTAAGCCAATCAGTTTATGGAATATCTGGTAACTATTATTAGTCCAGAAATGGGCCCTTGACCTACATAAATCCTTTATAGTGATGAAAGAATTTATATTCTGAGCTTTGAGAAAAGCTTGTTACTTCTCTCTTCCTAAAATAATCACTTAAAGGAATAAAAGAAAGAGGAATTGAATTTGTAATATGAGAAGATTAAGGAATTATTTTATATGGTACACTCAGATATTCAGATAATCTTCTACATTGATACTTTATATTGATGAGTGAGGCCAGGAAAAGCCAAGCATGCAATATTAAATTCACTCTGGACTGAATGAATTACGTATGTGGGACTCACACCTGCACCTTTGCAGTGTGTTCCCATATGTTGACACACTGGTACTGTGACTTGCTAGGATTCATTTAGTTATGCCATTTGAAGCTCAGTGGTTCAAAGCTAATTTTGTTTCCCTGTGTGAGTTTTTTCCTCCACTGTCTCTTATGTTTCCTTGCCTTATATTTTTATCAGTCTATAACTGTGCTATTTTTTGTGTTTGTATATTTTTTGTAATTTATCATCTTGCAAATAGATGTTTAGAAGAGCACCTTATGCAAACTACAAAGGAAAAAGCAGCAACATATTTTCTGAACTCATCTTCATTGATATTACATCAAATAATGATAGAAATAGAGATAAATTATTACTTATTTGCTTTATATATATTATAAATATCTTGTCAGAAGAAAATACTTTGCATAAAATGTTTGCTTTATTCTTCTCTTAATGCATCAGTTGTCAGGACCTAGTCTAAAAATTGAATATTTCAACCACCAAGAAAAATAACATATTTTACTTAGAGTATCAATTTAAAAATCTTAAATTAAATATATATATTTATATATACATACATTATATATATACACGCACGCATACATTGTTTAAATATATTTGTATAATGTTTGTTCTTTTAGAAATTCATCCTGAGCAAATCACCTGAGTTTTACAAAGAGTTTAGAAAATGGGGCTTGATATGCTATTATTTATGACTGTGATCATCAGAAACAAATTAAATGTCATTTTTAATATAAAATATTTATTGAATGCTTATTTGATCTGAGCTACTATTTATGGTACTAGCTCACAACAGCAAAATCCCATCCCTCACAGAGCTTAGTTACTAAGGAAGGAAGAAGGACATAGAAGAAACATAATGTCAAGTAGTGACAAGTGTGTGAAGAAAAATAAAGTAGAATACCTGGATATTTTTGACTATCATTCAGTAAATTTGAGCTTCTTCTACAATAGAAACACAATCATATTAAGCTCTATATTTACAACTGCCAAGTTTGGGAAGAAATATTTTCCCAAATCATGATAAAAGTAATTTTATTCAATAGAAGTTTTCTGCTGCTGCTTCTTATGCAAAACATATGCCCATGTCAATTTCTTTCAAAGATTTCAGGAGAATGAAGAAAATTAACTGCAATGAGGAATATGCTGTAATAGGAGCTAGAAGAATTAAATGACTTGCACAATGTTTTATTATTCATCTATCAGAATAAAGACATCAAGACTTAGTGATAGGTTTAAATTAACCTAATCAACATGTGCTAATTCTGTGACTCAAAATTATTTTAATCCAAGAAACGTATCATTACATTAAAAAGTTTTGAGTGATATAGTAAGATATTTGCATCTATAATGCTTTCTCTTATCTAGTGTAAACATATAGGCTATACTTCAATAAGACAGCTAAAGAGTTTATTGGGAGACAGATTCAGCAATTTGTTTTAGGAAGTATGTATTGTATCATTCATTATCTACTGCTGTTTGTAATTATTACCTTATATTTCTGTTACACTTGGAAAGTGAGAGATTTGGTATTTATTAGTATTTGGTATTTACTTTTATTTAATCACTAATTTATCTCATATACTTACAATATGAACCAAAAATTGCAAATGAAAGAAATGTACTTAAGTTTTTTAATATACCAACAATAAGAAAGAAATAGAGAAAATTATGTCAATAGAATTATCTCAGAAGCTCATTATTATTCATTGAAATTTGAAGTAAGTACCATAGCTGCATTAAATGTTACTTTTTCTGGTTGAATAATAAAGTTTTATTCCTATTAATGCTGCTTTAATTCTTTCATTATATGTAGGCATTTTTAATTTTTCATGTTTCTGCTTTTTCATTTGTAAGAACCTCAATGTTCTGGAACAAGTGCCTTCATCCAAGTCCAAAAGCTTACCTTTATTTTCTCTTTCCAACCAGAAAAAAACTTTCCTATCCTGTTTCATCTAAATTCAAATGGTAGTGGCACCTCCACCTCCCTGAATAGTTTTCTACTTAAATTTAGTATCACAGTTGGTTATCATACATTTCCACAATGTAGCCTTCTGTTTTGCTCAATTTGACCTTCTCTGATACTTACTTATGTACTTTAAGGTCATATTTTTAGTTTATTTTCTGAGGAAATATTTGCCGTTTTGTTAAACGATTTTGTTGCAAAGAAAATGATTTCCATATATTTATTCTTTATTTCTATGGCTTCCGTTTGTTTTATTAAGTTGGGCAAAAGTAATTGCTATTTTTGCCATTACCTTCAATGGCAAAAACTTCAATTACTTTTCCACTAATTTAAATAGATTTAGGAAACCAGAAAAAAAAATTGAGGTTATGCTTCTTCCTGAACGTATCATTATATTCTACAAAAAAATGAAGAGTATAATTGTTAGGGGTAAAATGGGTGGCTGAAAGCAAACATTCTGTTTCAGAAATTTTAACTCACTCAGATTACTTTAAAATGCTATCTGCATTTATTAATTGGAAAAAAGGATAATTGTAGAATTTTCTTCATAGGATTTCTGGGAAAATTAAATAATCATTTTTACAGATATCTAGTAGAATGTGCTACACATAGTAATCTTGGCACTTTTCATTTTCTTATTTGTTTTCCTTCGTATCTCCTCTTTTCCCCACTCCCTTCCTCATCCCTCTCTTCCTGCTTATTATGTGACTATTACTATTATGAACAATATTATCACTGATGAGCACCTCAGAAGAGTCAGGGATCTTATTTACTGGGTAAAAAATATTTAGCAACTACTAAAACGAAAGTGTTATGCCTGTCCTGAGTTTTAAAAGAAGAAAAGTTGCAGAATGTAAAATTATCAGTGTTTAAGAAAAAGCCTAAAACATGTTTCTTCATTACCTGTCTGTTTAGAAACCTGGAAATGACCTTCATAAGCTGAAATTATTACCAGACTTTCCGAAGTAAAAAGGCAGCTCCTGGGTAGGGGTGGAAAGTGTTTTCATAAACACATATGGTCACTTTGCTGCAGATATATCTCCTACAAAGAATGAATGCACTTTCTTGTTTAGTTCTCCAAGATGTTCCTTCTTCCTGATCATTTTTAAGTTTCAGTTCTTATTTTTTATTTTCAAAGAATTAACTTTGACCATTTAGTTATGTTAAAATCCCCCTTGTCACTAAACTCTTATAACTTAAAAAAGTCATACAAATCATTCTTGTCTTTGTTATGAGCAATCTCCTAATTTTACTGATTTATTCAACAGTTCTATGAAATTTGAAACTATAGGCCAAAATAGGCTTAGGAAATTTGGTTTGTATATATCCAAAATATCTAATACTCTTCTGGGTTTTGTTGTTGATGCTTAATTATTCTTTAGTATGTAATTCCAATCATACTAATATGAAATTATAAGAGGATATATATGCATATGAAACATCATTTGTGAATCTTTCATGGCAGACTTGACATTTCTTTTTTTTTGAGGCAGAGTATCACTCTGTCGCCCAGGCTAGAGTACAGTGGAACCATCTTGGCTCACTGCAACCTCTGCCTCCCAGGTTCAAACAATTATCCTGCCTCAGCCTTCTGAGTAGGTGGGATTACAGGCGGGCACCATCATGACTAGCTAATTTTTTGTATTTTTAGTAGATACGGGGTTGGCCAGCTGGTCTCAAACTCATGACCTTGTGATCCACCTGCCTCAACCTCCCAAAGTGCTGGGATTACAGGCGTGAGCCACTGTGCCTCACCGACAGACTTGACATTTCTAACCACGTTGATTTTACATTTTGTAGACTTGCATAGGAATAAAAAATTATAAGTGTTGTAAATGTGGTTTTGTGTATATATGTGTGTGAACTATATATGTTGTAAATCTGATTCCTAGATACCACACATTTGTATGACTGTAATTCTGGCTTTCTTATATCAGTTATTCAGTGAATTTCTTTATTTATTACTTCCAGATTTATCTATGTAAGAAATAAAAACAAAATATCAAGTACACTTTGATGAAAACATTTTCATAGAAAGTTTACATATATGTATACGTCTCTCTTTCTCTCTCTCTCTCTTTCTCTCTGTGTGTGTGTGTGTGTGTGTGTGTGTGTGTGTGTGTGTGTGTATGTGTGTGTGTAGTCAGTTTTACCCAATGGTCATTTGGCATATATTGTCAGTAAAAATGTCTACTATATATCCATGCATGTTAAATGGAACTTGATATGTGAGCTTTTCTAGATTAAAATGACAGTGTTAATTTTTCAATGCAGAGGCAAAGGAATCATTATAATAGACAGGCATAGCTGTGTAATATTAATGTCATTACATAGCAAATAGAGTAAAAAACACCATAGACTTATTAATATAATGTGACCATTCACTATGAGTAATAAGTGCTTGATGTTAATATTTTGCTGAACATTTATGTTCTTTTTTATTTCACATTTTCTGATATTCACCCCAATAGCTATTTCCTTAAAAAATGCTGTTCTTTTTGCACTTCATGTCTGTGGAAATGAATTAAAGAGAGCATAATGCACTGCAAAGAAAAAATCAGCAGGTAGCACTCTTTAAGATCCAAGCTACATGTGGAGAAAAAAGGGAAAAATCAAGCAGCCACCTAATTAAAGCATCTATTCGGAAACAGAGTTTAGAAGCACATACTTATGTTAAAAGACTTCAGGGAAATGTTTTTTCCTGCAAAATTTATAGTAACTTCAGATATTTTTCTTACAGTATAGAGTTTGAAAGAAAGTCTGAGGAATTACACAAAGATAATTTTTAGTAAAGGAGAGTCACAAGTTGTTTTTCTATAATTTTTCTTATTTATTTTTATAATTTGTGCTTGTTTTGTTTTTTAGAAATTGTATGAACTTCTTTTTGGAAATAGTAAAGAGATAAATATCATTGAATTGAACATGGTCTTGGCATAGGTAGTAATTATAATCATGAAACATGTAAACATAAAAGTAGTATCACTATTGAAATGTTATGACAAATAATGTTATAAAGAATCCATTCCACACAAATTAAAACCCAGAAATATTTTAAATAAATATAACATGAACTTTCAAAGCCAATATGATAAAGACAGCAGTATCATATAATTAAAGATAGTAATAACAATTATGTCATTGCTACAGTAAGAGAAAATCTGAAAGTTTACCAAACTGACATGTGTTGAAATTGCAATTTAGAAACTATAATTGTTGTAATGAATATACAGATGATTTATTTAGAAGTACCTAAACTTGAGTAAGTTGGATAAGGCCTAAAATTACCAATGCCAGATATTAATTGGGCTTTTACCTGTACATCCTGGAATAAATTTCGTTTTTCTAGGAAAAGGAGCAGTGGTGTGTCACTCATGGGTACTGTTCAATGGCCTGACAACATAGAAATATTCCTTGAGTGCTTTATAGAGGTTATCCAATCTGCCAAAGACTAATTAAAACCAGATATGTGTGAGTTATTAAAGTTATGACCCACCAGTCTTTTTCCACTCAGTAGTCTGCTGAATCCTTATTGCTCAGGGGGCCTTGACACCTGCATTACAATTTTCTTCTTCAATTACTACTGATGTAGGTTCAGTAGAGTGAAAATGAATGTCATTCTCCCTTTGACACTTTGAAAGTTAATTTATTTTTGAACTTCTAAACTTCGTAAGCCAGAAATGTAAGAAATAAATACATGTTTATGTATTCTTGTGGGATGATTCAGCTCATCAATGCTGTGCATAGACATATACTATGAATTCTCAGACACAACTGACTTCTGAATTTTTTTCTACACAGTGTCAGAGAAATGAAAAAAACACATAAAATAATAATCTAGGGATTTTCAAAACTCAATTGTTTTGATATTACATTAACAAAATAATGTCTTTTAAAAATGTTAATGTTGAAAATAAGACAAATGGATTATTTATATTTTATAAGGTTTTATGTGTATTAAACTGTTTATGTGATCTCTTTTATGTAAATATGTGAAAGGAAGCCAAGTATTGGTGAAGATGTAGAGAAAAGAGAATCCTTTACAATGTTGATAGGACCGTAAATGGGAGTAAGTCATTTTGAAATATAGGTGAGGAGTCCAGGCATAGTGGCTCATGCCTGTAATCCCAGAACTTTGGGAGGCCAAGGTGGGAGGATCACCTGAGGTCAGGAGGGGAGGCAGAGGTTGCAGACAGCCAAGATTGCGCTATTGCACTCCAGCCCGGGCAACAAGAGTGAAACTGTGCTTCAAAAAAAAGAAAAGAAAAGAAAAAAGACAAGGAAGTAGCTCAAAAAATTAAAATTATACCTATATAATATAATATGTAATCCAGTAATACCACTCCTGGGTATATATCTGGAGAGATAAAGAAATCAGTGTGATAAAGTGATACCTGTACTCTCATGTTTATTGCAGCACTATTCACAATAGCCATGTTATAGAATTAACTAATATTTATCAATGGATGAATGGATAAAGAAAATGTGCTATATGTACATAATGGAATAATATTCAACCATTAAAAAGAATGAAATCCTGCCATTGGTAACAACATGGACGAACTTGGAGAGCATTATGTTAAGTGAAATGTCAGGCACAGAAAGGCAAACACCTCATGATCTCCCTCATATGTGGAATCTAAAAAAGCTGATCTCATAAGAATGAAGAGTATGACAGTGGTTACCAGAGACATGTGTGATAAGGAGGACGTAGAGAACGGGGAGATACTGGTCAAGGATAAGTAATTATAGTCAGACAGGATGGATGTCTTTTAAGAGATCTTTTGTCTAGCAGAATGGCTATAGTTAATGATGATATATTATCAACTGTATTCTTAAAACATGTAAAGAAAGTGGATGTTATGCATTCTTATCACAAAAATAATGACCTTGTGAGGTGATGCATTTGTTAATTTGTTAGATTTGACCATTCTAATATGAATCTATGCTTCAAAATGTAAAGTTGTACATGATAAAAATATACAATATTTTCTATAATTTTTTGTTAAATATAGAGGATAAGGAAGAGACATTTTCCATACAAATGACAGATCTGGCTAAATTTAAACTGAGAATCAGAATCTTTTTTACGAGTGCCAACCATGAAGACTAATTTTTTTGTCATTTAATTTTAAATCTTATTTTACACACAGAGGGTACATAGACAGGTTTGTTACCTGGGCATGTGGCACCCAGGTATTAAGCATGATACCTAATAGGTAGTTTTCCATGCACACCAACATCCTCCCTCCCACCTCCAGTCATCCCCAGTTTCTGAGGTTCCTATGTTCTATTCATTATGCTCAATGTTTAGCTCCTACTTATAAGTGAAAACACACAGTATTTGGTTTTTATTTCTGCATTAATTCACTTAGAATTATCCTCCAGCCCCATCCAAGTTGCTGCAAATGATATGATTTCATTGATTTTTAGTATTCTGTGGTGCCTATACAACGTGTTCTTTATACAGTCCACCATTAATGGGCACTTAGGTTGATTCTGTCGTGGCTATCGTGAATAGTACAGCAATGAACACACAAGTGCATGTGTCTGTATGGTATACTGATATATTTTCCTCTGGGTGTATACTCAATAATGGGATTGCTGGGTTGAATGGTAGTTTTTTATTCTCTCTGAGAAATCCCCAAACTGCTTTCCATATGGCTGAACTAATATCCCTCCGACAGTGTTTAACCATTCCCTTTTCCTGCAGCTGCCTCAGCATTTGTTATTTTTTGACTTTTTAGTAATAACCATTCTTACTGGTGTTAGACGGTATCTCACTTTTTTATGATTAGTGATAATGAGCACATTTTCATGTTTGTTGGCCACTTGTATGCCTTCTTAGAGAAGTGTCTGTTGACTTCCTTTGCCCATTTTTTATGGAGTCATTTGATTTTGCTTGTTGATTGTTTAATGTCCCTACAGATACCAGATATTAGACTTTTGTTGGATACATAGTTTGCAAATGTTTTTCTTCCCATTCTGTATGTTATCTGTTTATTCTGCTGCTACTACTTTCTTTGATTGTGCAGAAGCTCTTTAGTTAAGATAGGTTCTGCTCATCAATTTCTGTTTTGGTTGCAATCACTTTTGGGGACTTAGCAAACAATTATTTGCCAAGGCCCATGTCCACAATGACATTTACTAAGTTTTCTTATAGCTTGAGGTCTTACATTTAAATCTTTAATCCACCTTATATGGTATATGGTGAAACGGAAAGGTCAAGTATCATTCTTCTTCATATGGCTAGCCAGTTTTTTTTGGTGCCATTTATGGGAAAGGGGGTCCTTTCTTCAATTCTAGTTTTTGTCAGCTTTGTTGAAGATCAGATGGTTGAGTAGACGAAAGATCTCTATGAGGACAACTACAAAACATTGCTGACAGAAATCAGAAATGACACACTCAGTGAAATCTTTATGTCATCCCAGTTGATGATCTCAGTTTAA
Source organism: Alouatta palliata (assembly GCA_004027835.1). Taxonomy (NCBI): domain Eukaryota; kingdom Metazoa; phylum Chordata; class Mammalia; order Primates; family Atelidae; genus Alouatta; species Alouatta palliata. The sequence continues at coordinate 65,418 of PVKV010008060.1, forward strand.
ATGAATTTTATATGAAGTGTTTTTCTTATGTTAACAACATGATACAAAATTATGGTGACCCCTAAGACATCATTTTTCAGTTAAGTATTTCTTTTAATGAAAATCAGCACAAATTCTTGTAAAAGTAAATATTTAACAAACTTTAGTTTCGTTCCTAATTTGAAAAGTGAAAGTTGATATCTCGATGTATTCTATAGGCTAAATATGCTTCAATCAGGAAGTTATTTATTTTCCCAATCTATTTCTGTTAATATAGCCTACTTGCTAATAGTTTTCTATTTTGCATAAAGATGGTGGTCTCACTATATTGCCCAGGCTGGTCATGAACTCCTGAAGTCAAGCAATTTGTCTCAGTCTCCCAGAGTGACTGAAATACAGGTATCAGCCACTGCACCTGTCAGAGCCAGTTTTCCATTTTTTCCAGTTTCTCAGTAAAGTTAAGTAACATTACAATGTTTATTAGAAATGAAAACAAAATGGTAAGAGTGGAAGTGGTGGAAATCAGTGCTAAAATTTCAGCCTGAAAACCACTCTGTGATTTACATATGCTAAATTTATGTCTTTTAATTTTTATATTTTTGCTTTTATGAAATAGTTTGAAACAGCTTTTCAGTTAAATTTTATCAATTTAAGCAGAAAATCTTTTTCTTATTTTATTTTTTTATTATATTTTAAGTTCTGGAGTACATGTGCAGATCATGTAGGATTGTTACATAGGTATACACATGCCATGATGGTTTGCTGCCTCCATCACCCCATCATTTACATTCAGTATTTCTCCTAATGCTGCCCCTCCCCATTCCATCCACCCCCTGCTATCCCTCCTTTGGCCCCGCCACCCCCCAGCAGGCCAGGGTATGTGATGTTTCCCTCCCTGTGTCCATGTGTTCTCATTGTTCAACACCCACTTATGAGTGAGAACATGTAGTGTTTCGTTTTCTGTTCTTGTGTCAGTTTGCTGAGAATGATGGTTTCCACATTCATCCATGTCCCTGCAAAGAACATGAACTCATTCTTTTTTATGGCTGCATAGTATTCCGTGGTATATATCTGCCACATTTTCTTTATTCAGTCAATCATTGATGGGCATTTGAGTTGATTCTAAGTCTTTGCAATTGTAAACTGTGCCACAATGAACATACTTGTGCATGTGTCTTTATAGTAGAACAATTTATAATCCTTTGGGTATATACCCAGTAATGGGATCGCTGGGTCAAATGGTATTTCTAGTTCTAGATCCTAGAGGAATTGCCACACTGTCTTCCACAATGGTGGAACTTACACTCACACCAACAGTGTAAAAGCATTCCTATTTCTCTGCATCCTCTCCAGCATCTGTTGTCTCCAGATTTTCTAATGATCACCATTCTAAGTGACTTGAGATGGTATCTCAATGTGGTTTTGATTTACATCTCTCTGATGACCAGTAATGATGAGCTTTTTTTCATATGATTTTAACCAAAAAAAGTTCAGGACCAGACAGATTCATAGCCAAATTCTATCAGAGGTATAAAGAGGAGCTGGTACCATTCCTTCTGAAACTATTCTAAACAATACAAAAGGAGCAAATCCTCCCTAACTCATTTTGTGAGACAAACATCATCCTGATACGAAAACCTGTCAGAGACACAATAAAAAAGAAAATTTCAGGCCAATATCCATGATGAACATTTATGCAAAAATCTTCAGTAAAATACTGGCAAACCGAATCCAACAGCACATCAAAAAGCTTACTCCATCGTGATCAAGTCAGCTTCATCCCTGTGATGTAATACTGGTTTAACTTATGCAAATCTGTAAATGTAATCCATCACATAAACAGAACCAAAGACAAAAACCATATGATTATCTAAACAGATGTAGAGAAGGCCTTCTACAAAAGTCAACAGCCCTTTATGCTAAAAACTCTCAATAAACGATCAATGGAACATATCTCAAAATAATAAGAACTATTTATGGCAAACCCACAGCCAATATCATACTGAATGGATAAAAACTAGAAGCATTCCCTTTGAAAACGGCACAAGTCAAGGGTGCCCTCTCTCACCACTCCTATTCAACACAGTATTGGAGGTTCTGGCCAGAGCAATTAGGCAAGAAAAAGAAATAAAGGGTATTCAATTGGGAAAAGATGAAATCAAATTGTCTCTATTTGCAGATGGCATGATTGTATATTTTAGAAGACCCCATCATCTCAGCCCAAAATCACCTTAAGCTGATAAGCAACTTCAGCAAAGTCTCAGGATACAAAATCAATATGCAAAAATCCCAAGCATTCTTACACACTAAAACAGACAGCCAAATCATGAGTGAACTCTTATTTGCAATTGCTTCAAAGAGAATAAAATACCTAGGAATACAACTAGCATGGGATGTGAAGGACCTCTTCAAGGAGAACAACAAACCACTGCTCAAGGAAATAAGAGGGCACAAACAAATGGAAAAACATTGCATGCTCATAGTTAGGAAGAATCTATATTGTGAAAATGGCCATACTGCCAAAAGTAATTTATAGATTCAATGGTATCCTCATCAAGCTACCATTGACCTTCTTCACAGAACTGGAAGAAAATACACCTTAAACTTCATATGGAACCAAAAAAGAGCCTGCATAGCCAAGACAATCCTAAGCAAAATGAACAAACCTGGAGCCATCACGCTGCCTGACTTCAAACTACACTACAAGGCTACAGTAATCAAAATAGCTTGGTATTGGTACCAAAACAGAGGTGTAGACCAATGGAACAGAACAGAGTCCTCGGAAGTAATGCCACACACCTAAAACCATCTCATCTTTGTCAAACCTGACAAAAACAAGCAATGGAGAAAGGATTCCCTATTTAATAAATGGTGTTGGGAAAACTGGCTATCCGTATGCTGAAACTGGATCCCTTCCTTACACCTTATACAAAAATTAAATGCAGATGGATTAAAGATTTAAATATAAGAGCTAACACCATAGAAACCCTAGAAGAAAATCTAGGCAATACCATTCAGGACATAGGCATAGGCATAGGTAAGGACTTCATGACTAAAACACTAAAACACCAAAAGCAATGGTAACAAAAGCCAAAATAGATAAATGGGATCTAATTAAACTTAAGAGCTTCTGCACAGCCTAAGAAACTATCATTAGAATGAACTGACAACCAACAGAACAGGAAACATTTTTGTAACCTACCCATCATTTGACAAAGAGCTAATATGCAGAATCTACAAAGAACTTAAACAAATTTACATGAAAAAAAAAACCTTTCAAAAAGTAGGTGAAGGATATGAACAGATACTTTTAAACAGTAAATCTTAAACCCAGATATATTTTTTGTGATTATCTTGAAACCATGAGAAAAATTTCATGATGGCAGAAATGCTAGCTAAAACTGTACTGTTAAGTTTTATTTTAAAGTTAGTTTTAGAATGTAAATAGTTTTCATTATTACAGTTCCTACAATTCTGTAACATTTAATTCAATGTAATAGTTATTATTCTTTCTAAGTAAATAATTTTTGGTGCCAAACAATGAAAAGTGTGTAAAGCACTAAGAAGTCATGAATTGAAACGTATTATTTTCTTTAATCTGAGAGAAAATGAGATAACAGAGCCCAGGATCCAAATTATCTGGCTTCGATAATCTTTGTCACTAGCTATGTCACATTGGGTGGTTATTTATTTCTTTTTGCTTTGTTTTTTAATATATGAAATGGAAATAATTGTTATTATTATTCTTGAAGTGTTATAAAAAAAAGAGTCAAGAAATATAAAACATTTATGATGCTACAAATAATAATTTAATTAGTATTATTTCATTATAATTAATCTACACAGCAACCTTGCCAGACAGTTATTTTCTTCATTGTAAATGTTGTGAAGCAGATAATTTACCTTAATAATCAATGATATGTGTAACTTACTGTTATTTTCAGGTAGTGTGTATGTGTGCATAACTCTAAGTGACAGCATCAAGGTTCAAACTTCAAATTCTGCATGACTCCTATCATCGCTCTATTCACAGCACAACATTCATATTGTCCCATATTCATAATATACTTTTACTTAGATTACAGCTGAGATCTGAAAAATAAAACTTTTATTATGTTTAGGCAATTATAACAACATAAAGAAAATTCTAGAAAAAAATTAAAGAAGAATAAGCTAAAATGTACAAGTTTAGAAATCTCAATGTGTGATATTTAAATTGAAAACAGATGGCACATATATGCTAATAAGTTTTAAATACCACACAGTGTTATTGAAGTTAGTTGGGAGGTATGCCAGATTAATCTTTGTTTTATAAAATATGAGGAGAAGATAAAGTCTTAAAAAGTAAATGGATGAAAAAATGAACTACTGAAAATTCAATACTTCTAAACTGGTATTTAGTGCCACGTTAATTAATAGGAACTTATGAAACTGTATGTTTACAAAGAGCCTACATTCAAATTTTAAAATAAGATTTGGATAATATGCTTGAAGATATCAATGCACATCAAAATTCAAGATGTATTTTCATGTTTTAAAAATAAGTGGTTTTTAAATAAGTAAAAATTGAAAATAAGTGAATATATTAAATAAGTAAACATGAAAACGTCCCTCTGGGAAAACATTCATTAACACTACACAACAGAGCTAACGCATTCTCAAATTCAACTTCTTATTGAATGGTAAGAAAATTAGTAATAAGAATATTAAGATCAGAAATAGAAAATAATTTTAATACATAGGGCAAATAGTAACTTTTTAAACAACAACAAAAATCTCAACAAGTTCTTTAAGGTATATAATGATATACAGTATTTATAAATAGTAAATGCAGCATCTTGATAAAACCATGAGTATTTCTTTCAATTTTTGCTTTTGCTTTGAATTATGAGTATTTGTAATGTACTACTTGAAAAATAAAAAAAAAACATAAGTTCAATTTTTGAGATACTTTACCTCCTCTCATGGACTTACAGAAAGACAGCATGTTATGGTCCTGTTGCTAATTAGTTTAACAAGTCATAATTCTTCCAATTATGATTTTAAAAGTATTGTGATTATATTTAAATTAGACATGTAATGCAATAATTGATTATTATAAATATAATATTTATACTCTAGGGCACTATTATTTACAATTTAACTTAAAAAGAAATCATTATTATAGTGTTTAAAGTTTAGTCCTTGAACTTGTTTCAGTTCAGGACACGATACACCAAAATATTGTGCCTTGGCATACCAAATTAATAAATGGCAGGTGCAGGAAAAATTCTCTGACTTTTCCCTGAAGAGCTTCTAAACGCTTATGTCACATATTCCCTTGCTATACCCAGAAGAAAGGAGCATCCTTATCTATGAAGCTAGAGGAAGGCTGAGAGGCATCCCAATAGGCCTTGTTAAGTTTCCCCCAGTTTACTACTCTTTGTTTATATCCCTTTTTACTATCACATTTTCCCACAAAATTTACAATTCATCAAACCTAGTTCAGTAAGTCGTCACTTAACATCACTGTTAGATTCTTAGAAACTGTGACTTAAAGCAAAAGGATGTTTAAGAAACCAATTTTATCGTAGGCTAATTGATATAAACAAGAGTTAATTATTTAAGGCCATATTCCTGGTCACAAAACAATCAGCAAACTTCTAAATAAAGACTAAAACATTTCTAATGTTAAACACTGAAGTAAATGTGAGGTGCACATACTTTTAGGAAAGATTAATAAAAACAAGTAAAATCATGACTTACTCAATTTTTAGTGAATAAGTGAATAATAGTGCTTGAAAGGATGGTGGGTAATTTAAGGGATAAATGTTTGCAAAGCAAAAACTAAAGGCGCTCTTCCTACCACCACCAGTTCAAACAAACAGAAACAGTAACAAATACGGCAGGCTTGCTGAGTGCTTTCCTATTGCATAATTCCTTACCATATAACTGAATGATTATCACATGCTTTATGAATTTTTGTAATAATAATGTGCATTAATCCGTTCATTCATTTCTCAAACTGCTTATTCCAGTTTAAGGTCATGAGTAGCTCAAGCCAATCCCAGTAGCTCAGGGAGTAGAGCAGAAACCAGTCCTGGACAGGCCACCATTTCATGGCAGGACGCACTTCACACACCGATACTGATTCAGACTGGAACAAATGGAGATATGCCAATAAACCTATCATGCACATATTTGTGGTGTGGGAGGAAACAGGAGTACCCAGAGAAAACCCACACAGAGATGGAGGGAACATATATACTCCACACAGACAGTGGCCTTGGCCAGGAATCATTTGAAAATTTGAACTATATTAATCGGCACCTTCAAAAACAATTCTCACAGATATATGCAGATATGACTCTAATACTCAATAATTATATGTCCAACTCTCCAAAATTAACATTGGCTCATCCATGCAGATGTCTTTCTATGTGATTCAGGAAAGTGTAATTAACACATTAATTTATACAGAGATAACTATCTAAATGCCAATGCCTTTTTATTCAACTCTTTCCATCTGACTTTCATATCATACCATACTTAGACGTATGGCTCTAAGTATATATCAAACACCGTAAAATAAGAAATCCATAAAATGAGAAGCAGTGGAACTATCTGAGAAATATTTTAAGTCTTTAAAAAATATATCACTTTTTATAATAATCCTCGAACAGAGGACAGAGTTAATTTATTAATTTCTAGTTTTTAACCAATCAAATTTTTATTTAAGCATTGGAAGTGACTTATAAATTAGTTCAGATATAACTATGTAACATGAACTTTTTCTTTAATTGTAAAGATATATAAATACATATTGATAAATGCCATAGTAAATCACTGTTCCTTCCTCTCAGGTTTCATCTCCTGCAGGTGCCGAGTTCATAATTTGTAAGATCAGTCTCTGCCAGTTTTACAACCAGTTTTGAATATTATTGGCACTAAATTAGGACTGGGAAATATCTAGCCTACAATGAGGCATCTGGAGGCTCATCAGTGTTTTTCTAACTCTGGGGAGAAAAAGACAAATTTTATTCTGAGCTATTAACTCCTTAGAAATTAAATTTATAATTACACTATTTCTTAAAATGTCAATAATTTGGACTATGATGAAAGATGTAGTTGAAATAAATTACTGTATTTCTTCAGTCTGGCACATAAATAGCAGCTGTTCATTCAATTATCTTGTGGTTAACTATTCTTAAGCCATGCTGCACATTTTGCATTGTTAGAGTCATCCAGTAAAACTACATTTCACATTTTGAAATTGTGTTTGTTTTTCTTCTCCCATATATAGTTTCTCTATCTGAAAATTGGCAGAGGGTAAAAGGAAGGCAAAATCAAAACAGGACTTAGCTTTAACTATGATATATTCAATACAGTTTATTTCAGCAAAGATGGAAATATCTAGAAAAATAAGCAAAAGATAGAAATATATAAATGTAGTCTTTATTCAGCAGGAAGTATTTGTAAATAGAACAGAAAATGATCCCTGACGTTGTAGAAACTATATTACAGTAAGCGTGAAGATAGCAGAATATCTAAAGGAAAAAAAATACAAAGCAAGGAAGTGTTTCATATGTTAGAAAGAGACAGTATCTGAGGATAAGGGGTTTGTATGATAAGAGATTCATGGGGGATGCAGGTTACAAAATTAAGTATGGTGGCCGGTGAGGGCCTCACTGACGAAATAACATTTTCTCAAAGGCTTGCAGGAAAGAGCAAGCAGAATTAAAACTCCTCAGTCAACACTGCCGCCCTGCATGTAGAGTTGCCCCTCCACAGTCTATGCTTACACAGCAGCCCAAGGCAAGGGGTTTTGTTATGAGTTTTTAAAAGCATTTTATGGTATGAATGAATGATTTAGAAAAAATGACAACTAACTTCACTGGATAAACCTATTTTCCTCTTGTAAAACATGAAACTTTGCACAGATGGTGGTAAACTCCATTTTCTTCAGGGTACATTTTTCTTTTTTTTTTTTTCTTTTTTTTTTTTTTATATATACTTTTTATTGCATTTTAGGTTTGGGGGTACATGTGAAGAACATGCAAGCTTGTTACATAGGTACACACATGGCAGTGTGATTTGCTGCCTTCCTCCCCATCATCTGTATCTGTTATTTCTCCCCATTCATTTCGATCTGATTGAGATTGGTGACTTGTTTGGTAGGAGTGATAATTTAGTTACCTTGCAATCTTGTTTTTTTATGAAGGAGTTTCCTATTTCTTTCAACAATTTTGATACTTCTTTATTTTTTTCCATAAAGTTTCCAATTTCATATAGGCATTCAGTTCTCTTGGTCTAAAGTTATTTCAAATGTATTTTTAATGATTTTAGTTTCCTTTATATCTGTAATTAGATACTCTTTTAAAACATTTCTGAAGCTACTTATTAGCACATCTTCTCTCTCTCTTCTCTTTGAGCTTACTTGCCAAAGTTAATCTATTTTACTTTTATTTTTAAGCACAAACTTTGAGTTTGATTTTTAAAAATTATACCTTTTCACTGTTTGGTTTTTACTCTTCAGTTTGTTAGTTAATGTTGTCATTTTTTTTGGAACCTTAGTGCATATTTTTCAACTTTTCACATATTAAACAGGTTACAAATTAATAAGGTATCTATAAATTTCCCAATGCCTACTGATTCATCAAAATGGATATGTTTTGATATATTGTGTTTTCATTTTTATTAATTTCAGCACAATCATATTACTCTGGCATTTCACTTTATATATCTTGTAATGCTTTTTGCACTAAATTCTATTCTATTATTATGTAAATAATGCTATAGAATTGAAATATATGTATGAGAAAATTTTTTTCTATCAATTATTAAATTGTTGCACTTGTAATTTATAATTATAAAAATGCATTGTATTTTACAGGAAAGTATGTTACATATTTTAAGTATCTTACATATTTTCACACATTTGATGAAGGGAAATTAGCATTTTTATAACATGCATTTCAACAAAATATAATTACTACATTGACAGCATTATGTGTACCTGTATGTTCATTTAATTGCAGTTACTCACAGTTAAAATTTACTCACTTTCACCTTTCATATAAATATGACATTTCTTGGTATTTAATTTATATTTGATAGAAAATAAACATATTAATCAGTCAACTAACAGTCCTTTCCACTTTCTTCAAGTGATAATGTTTCCTAATTTACTATTACATACATACATTGTCTTAAGTATACACTGAAAACCTTCTCTCAATTCACTTTCAATGGTTATTTTCCTAAATAACTTAAGATAAATTGTTCTGTTAAATGAAATTGCTACATGGTTGTCCATAGCTTTTCAAACCTCTGTTCTTCTGTGATATCTGTTAAGTATTTCAACATTTCTTGTTTGCAATTATCCAACTTCAACTTGTATAACTATGTAACTGTCATTCATCTATCAGATTTGTTCCTTCTACTAGAATTGTGCTTTTAGAGGCAATATTTCAATGTTAGTTCATGGGCTGTAATCCAAAACTTCTTTCTGGCGAATATAAATATAGTTGAAGTCAGCTGGTGAGGGGAAAAGCAATTTCTAAACCAAGCACATATGAAAAAAGGCAATCTTCGTCACATATCCAGATACATTTTTAAAATGATCCCCTCAAAGGCAAAGGGTAAAGGGACTTCTATAATTATGGTATATTAAAATTTACAGAAATATTTCTTTCTTTATGCTTTACTTTTCTTAGAAAATGCTGTTTAATTTGTGTTTACTAATTTCTTTCTACCTCATTCGGATATAACAAAAAAGAAGCTATGTCATTGAGAACAGTATTAAGAAGAGGCTTAATGATACATTTACTCACTATAATGTTGAGTCATTATTAAAGTTTTGCAACATAAGTCTTGCCTGTTCTTATGGAAAAAGGTCTGTCTGTGAGATAATATCTGAGTCCTCAGGCACTAATGCATGATGGAAAGGATGAAGAAAGTTTACATAACTTTAAATATAATATTTTAAAATCCAAAAAAACAAATGCACCAAATATCAAGTGAGGCTAGACAAATAAAACTACACACATGTAAAGAATTTTGTGTTGTTTTATAATAACTAGGCATGAGAATTAAAACATGATATTTTAATGACATTTTATGGAAGAATATATATATTTTTTAAAAATTTGTATTAGAAAATTAACACATTTTAATGTTATTTACATATATTGATAACAGCTATTAGAATGAGAAACGTATAAAACTGTGATATGAAAATATGAAACTGCATTTTATTTTAGTTGTTTTATATTTAGCAATGTAGTTCTAACAGATGTAACTCTTGTAAAGATTTTTATATTGGTAGGCTACTTTCAGTACCAGCAATACAAATCAAATATGATTGACTTAAAGAAAAAAAGGAACTTAATAGATTTGGGGTAATTCACAAAATTCAAAGGTAAAGATGCATAGGATGGGAGCTAGGCAGTTCAGGAAATCCAGAAACCTCACAATATTGAAAGATTTCCACAGGACGCATCCCTAAATTGAAGCAACTCTGACTTTTCCCAAACCTGTATCACTTGTATCATTCAGGTATCGGATCAATTTGATAGGCTTAGTTTGATTACAATTCCATCTCCCATTCTTGGGCCTGTAAAGGAAAAGCTACTTTGACTGGCAGCCTCACCAAGACTGCTTGCTATGGGCAAGGCAGTTATCCAAAGAAAAAGAGTGGAGAGTGGAAAAATATAAAAATGTCTGGAATTCTTTATGTATTTGGATATAAAATTCAGTAATATGGGGCCGGGTTCGGTGGCTCGCGCCTGTAATCCCAGCACTTTGGGAGGCCGAGGCAGGTGGATCACGATGTCAAGAGATCGAGACCATCCTGGTCAACATGGTGAAACCCCGTCTCTACTAAAAATACAAAAATTAGCTGGGCATGGTGGCACGTGCCTGTAGTCCCAGCTACTCGGGAGGCTGAGGCAGGAGAATTGCTTGAACCCAGGAGGCGGAGGTTGCGGTGAGCCGAGATCGTTCCAGCCTGGGTAACAAGAGTGAAACTCCGTCTCAAAAAAAAAAAAAAAAATTCGGTAATATGGACTTGGACAATGTTTTGAAATTAGAATACATTAAATTTTATGCTTAAAGTTCATCAATTGTAGTAATTTAAGACAAAATGAATCAGATATTTCAAAAGTATTTCTTACCCTAATTCTGAATATGTAATTTCAGTCATGAAAATGTTTACTTTTGCCTCACTAATGAGAGAGGAGAAAGAAAGAAATCAAGCAGTTAGTTAGGGCAAGAAACTTTGGCAGAATTTTCTTTTAACAGCCCAAGAAGCCATTCCTTTTATTTTTTATTTTATTTATTTATTTATTTGATTGTTTGTTTATTTTTTGAGACAGAGTCCCACTTTGTCACCCAGGCTGTAATGCAGTGGCACCATCTCAGTTCACTGCAGCCTTTGCCTCCTCGTTTCAAGCAGTTCTCCTGCCTCAGCCTCCGAAGTAGCTGGGATTACAGACACCCTCAACCCTCCTTAGAGACAGGGCTTCACCATGCTGGCCAGGCTGGTCTCAAACTCCTGACCTCAGGTGATCACCCACCTCCCAATGCATTTCTCTTCTAACAAAGGGCAGCCTGAAGGATCTGGTTATAAACACAGATAACGAAGGTGAGTTCTAACGTGGAAAAGGTCTTCCTGTATGATAAGTAAGTTTTCCTGATATACACTGGGCCCAGTGCGCACATTCCTCTCCCTTCTTGGAAAGCTCAAATGAAGAAGGCTTGCACAGGAAGTTCCCTGTAGTAGCACAAGTAAGAAGGGTTACCCTGAAACAGGCAAGCCCACCTTGGAGGTTCTGCCTCCGGCCCTTAACACCTGTGCAGTAGGAAGAGATAAGCAACATCGAGTAAGGTAGGTTAAGGAGCCGCATGCACACTAAAAGTTTTGGGTAGGGACTCCCAGAAATTCGCACCTTATGCAAATGACACACCCAGGCATAACCAGTTTTACATGCCCTATGTAAATCAGATAGTGACCCCACTGCTTGTCTATAAAAACCCTTGCCTTTTACTGCAGACCTGAACCCATTGTTCCGAGACCCCTCTCTGCACCAGAGACTTTTCTTCCTTTCTTTCACTTATTAAACGTCCGCTCTAATCCCACTCTTGGAGTGTCTGCGTCCCTGATTTCCTCTGTCCTGAGACCAAGAACTTCGGTGGCACACCAGACAATGAGGCTAGTTTTATTAATATACATATATTCTATAGAACCTATTTCACAAAATGTCATTATTCTTTTTTTCATAGCTGTATATTTTAAATGTAGAAGATGCTCATCCAGACTCTGCCAAATTTGTGATTTTTTAATCATATTTAACCTGTTGTTACTACTACTACGACTTTTAAAAAGAACAAACATGTGGAACACATCTGTCCCTAGAGTGACTTGAAAATGATTATTTAAATGTCACGTTCTTCATTTAAAGATAATTGATGTTTGTCATTCAATATTTAAAGAATTTCTATATTATCATATTCAATATTTTTAGTAATTCATATGCAGGTTTTTCATCGTTTTGTATTAAAACCTTCAGAAAACAATTTATTTTAGTACCTATGAAGATAATATCTAAGCAAACTACCATCAAGCTAAGGTACTCTGATTTTAACTTGTGTGATACCAAGTGGTAAATCTTTCAATATACTTAAATATTGAAAATTACAATTTAAATACAAATAGCCAATCATTACTGCCCATAAGACTGTCAATTTTATAATGTATGTATTTCTCCATCTTTATTATTTATTCTCAGAAGTGTAAGATTGTAAGTGCCTTACTTAAATGTTATGTTTCATTGCTGATTTCTGTTTAATATTCACAAGTAATCTTTACACAACTCTTAATTTCCTGTAAGTTTCTGACATACAGAAATACATTTGATTAACGGATTGGCCTCTGTCTCAACTCCATGTCAAAACCTTCTCTTGAGACTGTAACAATGGTTACCAGAGAGTCAGAGTGTACATGGGGGGGATCAAGGAAAGAGGAGACGTTGCTCATAGGGCACAAAGTTTAACTTAGAGATGAGGAATGAGTTTTAGAGGTCTATTGGTCATCATGGTGACCATTGTTAATAATTATATATTGTATGTGTATTTCCATATTGCTAAAAGAGTACATTTTAAATGTTCTCACCACAAAATGTAGGTGAGGTAATATATATATTAATTAGCTTGATTTAATATTTATACACTATATATATAACAAAACATGATATGGCACCCCATAAGTATATACACTTACTGTCAATTAAAAATAAAAAAGATTTGTCTCTCTGTTTCTCTGCTATTGGTGTATAGGAATGCTTGTGATTTTTGCACATTGATTTTGTATCCTGAGACTTTGCTGAAGTTGCTTATCTCAAGGAGATTTTGGGCTGAGACGATAGGGTCTTCTACACAATCATGTTATCTGCAAATAGAGACAATTTGACTTCATCTTTTCCTAACTGAATACACTTTATTTCTTTTTCTTGCTTGATTGTGTAGGATAGAACTTCCAATACTATGTTGAATAGGAATGGTGAGAGAGGGCATCCTTGCCTGGTGCCAGTCTTCAGATGGAATGCTTACAGTTTTTGCCCATTCACTATGATATTGGCTGTGGGTTTGTCATAGATAGCTTTTATTATTTTGAGATACATTCCATCGATACCTAGTTTACTGAGAGTTTTAGCATAAAGGACTGTTGATTTTTGTCTACGAGCTTCTCTGCATCTAGTGAGATAATCATATGGTTTTTGTCTTTGGTTCTGTTTATGTGATGGATTATGTTTATAGATTTGCATATGTTGAACCAGCCTTGCATCCCTGGGATGAAGCCTACTTGATCGTAATGGGGTCTGTTGGGGGGTGGGGGGCTAGGGGAGAGATAGCAGGGAGTGGGGAGCTTGGGGACGGATAACATTAGGAGAAATACCTAATGTGGGTGACGGGGCGATGGAGGCAGCAAATCACCATGACATGTGTATACCTGTGTAACAGTCCTGTAAGATCTGCACATGTACCCCAGAACTTAAAGTATAATATATATATACATACACAATAAAATTTATTATTTGAAAAAAATAAAAATAAAAAAACAAATGTAAGACTGCAGAAAACCTTTTATTGAAACCTCAGATCTAATCAGCAGTATGTTCCATGGTGGAATATGTAAATCTATTTATAAGTCTTGCTGAAATGTTCCTGTGAAACAAGAATTGTTTCGTCATTTAGGGTTAAATATTTTTTAAAGTACGTGGTGATGATTCCAATGATCATTTATTTATCTTTTATTGAGTACCTTTGTATTTGCAGGTCATTTTCTGGTTATTATGTTTCATTATATTTACCAAACATAGCAAGTTTTCTGGAGTGAAAAAAAGTCATAATTCTAAGAACAAAAGTAATAGTCAACTTGGAAATGGATTACACTAATTAAAGTCCAAAAAACAAACTGAGGGATACAAGCAGTTCAAATTTTTAGAAAATTCTAAAATAAATATTTAATACAAAAATTCATGAAAGGTTTCTTTAAGTATGTGTAGACTATTTTTCAACATACCAATTGTTTTCTTGAATTGTACAAAGTCAGCTACATATTTTTACATTGTAATTTAACAAAGTCATTTTAACATGTAGTTAGGCCAGAGAGAATCTGTATTTTACATTCTGGTGACCTGACTTATGTCAGGATGATAAATCTGCCTAAAGTAGAGGAGTAAAATTTTCATTTGTTTTCTCTTCTGTTAATTATGATTACAGGTCCTCAAAAGCAGTTCAGGTAGCATATTACTATCTTCCTAATCTATCACTGTGCTATTTGCTTTTCAGCCTTAATATTCAATGGTTCCTTAGAACTCTTACTAGAAGAATGTGTTAAGTCTTATGACACTGTTACACTAAATTGTTTCTAAACTTCAATTGCAGTAATTTTATAGGATTCACACTAATAACTATTTCCAAGTAGTGAAACATATGATGGCTTTTTGTTCGTGTAAAGTATTCTTTACTAAATTTTCTAAGTGTGTACAGGGTACAGCACACGTATATTTGTTGTTCTAATACTGCACATTTTTCATTTTCAGTGCAGATTTGTAATGTGTCTCTCTTTATTATCAACACCTTTTACTTGCATTTATTTGAAAATTGACTTTTGCTTAGAAGATGTAACACTTTGGCTAATACATTTTCTGGTCAATAGATCATTTCTTAAAATAAAATTGTGCATAATATTTTATAATAGCAAGAATCAGCAGTTCAATTAAAGTAAAATGCTATGTACATGTAGAAATTCAGTAAGTTCTTATTGGTAGAAATAAAATAGACATCAAATACATTAATGGTGCAATCATGGTAAAACAAACTCAACTAGAATGGAAGCAATTATTTTGATTAATTTCTGACCTTAGATCTAGAAAACTGATTTAATCATATCCTTTAGTTCAATGAACTTTTCATAGTTGGTCATCAGCAAGTCCATTACTTGGTCTTATTTTCTTATTTATTCACATATAATACATTCACTATTCTCATCTCTTTTCCCATCAAAAGATTGTTTTGAAATATTTTTCTAAACTTTGTGTTTTTCATAATTGTTAAAATATGTACTGTTGTATACAGTATTTGCATATTTTTAAAATTTACATAGGTAGTGCTAGGCTATATATGCCTAATTTCACTTAACCATAGCTGGAAACCCCTCCAATACACTATATTTTTCTACATTAAAATGTGAAGCAGAGATTGACTTTTCATCAGTCTTCTCCTCTAGATTCTAAGTTTTTGAATAAATGATTCTTAGAACTATTATTGGCATTTTCCATGTCTACCTTTTGTCTATACCAAGGAAATTAATCCTCACCAAACTAAAGAAAATATACCCTGGCATAATTTGGTATGACTGGATATTTGCACAAGGAGGATCTTCCAGGATAGGAAAGAGAAAAGGCCATATGCAAAGTGGAAGCCACTTTATACTCCAATATACCACTACCATAAAATATAAAATTTGTGGAAATTGTGAAAGCATAAATATCAAAAAGTTTTCAGGTGGAACATGGACATTTAAAGTTTAATAAATTTTGTGACAGAATAAAGATGTTTCAATTTATTTTTGTTACCATTATACATCTAAAAGGTACTCAGGAGTATAAGTTTTAATTATTCATAACTTTGTTGGCTAGAGTTTGCCAAGAATCATTAAAATTGTATTATGTATAATTCAGCTTCCTTTATAAAATCATGTTTTGCATATTAGAATTAAGTTTACTTAGCCAATAATTATAAATCACTAATGTAATTTTCTTTTAAATATTTTAACCTTTTATAACAAATGAAGCTAAACATGCCTAATGGTAAGTAATCTGAAATAAATTGGTTTCTATTTGGTGAAAACCTGAAAATAGACAACCTTATTAATTTTATTTTAAAAACATGCAAAACATTACACAATTTCCTGAAACTAAATTGTCCTCAGAATTAGGCAAGCATTTGCCTGTTCACAGAATTAATTCAGGTTAAAAACTATTTTAAAATTCCCATCATTGCCAATATAATTTTATCTCACAGTATTTATTTAATCAATGCTACCTTGCTAACCTTCACAACTAGTTATTTTGTGCTTTTCATGTTTTATTTGTCTTTTTGCATTTATAAGAATTAGAAGTTTTCCAAATTTATTATTTGTTTCTTCTTCAACTCAATTTATTTATCAATCTCTCATTATATTATCCTATTGCATTTTGCTCTGTAATGTAAATGAATCTGAACAACTGCATAAATAAATATTTGTCCAAATACTACAGAAACTTTGGTGGCCAGATACAACCACCAACAGTATACTATGGAGACACGTCCTAATCTTCAGACAATGTTGAAGCTTTGTTTTTCCAACCAGCCTCTATTTGTTTCTGTGACTTTTTCTCAGTTTCAGTAAGTTTCCTTCCGTTTTTCAAAAGTCTCTTAGTCTGTCTGATATACAGAATCTTCGTGTCCTCTTCTCTCTGCCAGAAGTCTTTATCTCTCTCCCTCACATTATTTTTCTCTCTTGGCAAAGCTTAGGTTTTATATTGAAAACACCTTCTCTAAGATAGCTTCCCTGATTTCAAAATGATATGATATTTGTCTCCTATTTAATTTTATAGTACACAGTAGTAAACTGTTAACATCTATCCTAAAATTAATGCTCATTCCTCTATGTGCTTGATTGAAACATTAGCAATGACTCTGTTGTTCTCTGCACTGATGGACCCAATATTACCCAATATGATCCTTGCACAGTAGTATTTACAATTATTGGTAGATATAATTAGTATCATCACAAAATATTCAAGGTTTCTTTTTTATCTTTGTATTTGCTTCACAAAGAATTGCGTGAGTGCTTGTACAACAAGCAATTTCTCCTTGATGTATATATTGAACTTAATAGTGCTATAGTGGAGATATTTATTCCTACATATTGCAGTGACATACTATATGCAGATACTGTGCTCGGCATGTAGAATGGAACTGTCAGTAAAAAGATATTTGTTTCTTATTCTTGTGGGATTTATGAACTTGAAAAAAAATGTGATTCATGAAAATATGTGAATATTGGAACAAACACATGCAAGGTATTGATGGTGCTTGAAGAATTTAAAATAAGTTAGCAAATGCATTTTGGGGAAGTACATTGCAAATATAAAAATGAATTAAGAGTTTAAAAAGGATTAGTAAGATGAAGAAGAAAACCATTCAGACTGAAGAAATGGTATCTGCTCAGGCTTTATGATGGGAAGAAGAATGTTAAATTAATGATGCATGAAAATGTCAGTTGATCTGAGCAAAGGGATGAAGGAGGAGTTGAGGAAGATGTAAAGCTGTAGAATTAGCTAAGAGTGAGATTATTTAAGGCCCTGTTGCTTATTTGCACATTGCTAAAAGAATTATGTGAAGCTATAAAGGGTCTGAAGTTGAGAAAGATCAGTATGTGATGGAGTTAAAGGGGCTGTTGGTGGTATTGGTTTCTGATGAGAGAGAAATGTGATTTGGATTCAAAAATATAACTTCAGCTATTGAGGATTGAAAAAATAAGTTAAAGCATTACTTACTGAAGCCTGAACAAGGCAAAGTTAAGGCCTTCAAGAAGGAAAAAAATCAATAAATTCAAAAGATATTTAGAAGGTCACTTAGATTGGATTGGTGATGGATTGAATATGGAGATGTAGAAATAGAAAGATAAACATATTAGGGATTGACTCTGAAATTTCAAGTTTTTGTTGAGTAAATAGTGGTATCATTTACTGTAACAAGGAATAATAAATGAAGACTGATTTTCTGGTGGGAAAAAGGAATATTATTGACCTGTTGTCTCACACATGTTGAGTTTGAGAAACATTTGAAACCCCCTAGAGTTCCTGTTGAATGAACTGTAAATTAGAAGCAAGTTCAAGGCTGGAGATAACATTTATGAGCTATAAAAATATTGCCGCTAATTAAAGCTTTTAAAATAAGTGAACTTTAAAGAGGGTAGAAGCTAAGAAGAAAAACTTGCAATAACATATTAAGGAACTCTTAACATATGAGTTATGGAGAAAGAGAACATACCAATATTTGATGGTCAGTATTAGGCTAATTCTTTTTTTTTTTCCATTCTCTGTAAAATATATAGATAATCTTATTGTAACTTATAAAGCTAACCATTTTTCAAATTTCAATTGTAAAATTTAAATAATTTTAATTGCAATAATTAGACATCATAGTAATTTGATCATATTCAAGAAAATAATTTTCTATATTTTAAAACTATACATGAATAATTATCTAAAATAGCAAATTATCAATAAACAGTTCATTACTAATTTTAATATGAATGTTTAATCTGTTTACTTACTCTGAAAGAAATTAAGTTTAGAAAAATATTTTATACATGTAGTTGATAATATTAATCTAACCATTCATTTATAGTTATTAAAAGACTAAAACAGTATTTGTCTAAAAATTTATCAAATTCTACTGAAATCAAATTTGTAGTAGTAAGTCACATTTTGCAGCACCGTATAAGCTATGGAATAGCTTTATATTGACAGAAGTTTTCTGCCCTATTAGATTTGATTGACTTTATACAGTAGTTGACTGTAAGAGTAAAGTGAAAAATATTCAACACATTTTGATTTAAAAAAAATTAGCCTATCTTTTGTAAGTCAAAGTAGAATTTAAAACATTTATTTAAGGATTAAATATACTTAAGCAGTAAAGCTTGACAATCTAAATAAATTATCTCAAATATTATTGAACCTAAAATGTTAAATTTTTTTCACATTTTTATAAAGGTCAAAACTATTATTGGATGTCATATAATATTTTACCTAATAATTTCAATAGCAAAAGAAATTATCCAACATTAAAAACAATAACATGTAACATATAATCTACCAAATAAATATAATTTGTTATTGTATATACAGGCATGTATATTGTAGACATATATGTTCACTGCTCATGCACACACACATAAGCACAGTGTGTGTACATATATATGTATGTATGTGTATGCCCACGAAGTGGCACTGTAAAGGCATATGTAGAAGTAGTATTATGCACATATATGCATATTTGTTTGTACGTGTAAGAACACTCACTGTATACTTATCTACTAGAGGCACTTCTTCAGTTACAGAACATAACTACCTTTCTTTCCATCCTCCCCTATCCCTACCAACACCACCATTTCCACATCAGCACACAAAGTCACACAGTGTAATGCTGGTCATCTATTCTGTGGACGTCTTTGATAGTCACCTACTTACCCTCTTGCCTCTCTATTCTTGCCAGAGTCACCATATAACTTAATGTCTAAACCATGACTCTTTTAAGAGTAAATGAGTATTATTAATAATTACACAATATATAAAACAGAAGCATCAGGAGAAGTCAAGATGTATTACCCTAACTGGGGCAATTCTACAGTTAATTCTCTACATAGCAGCCACACGGAACTCAGGTTATATAATTCTGCTGTTCAAAATCTTCCAATGCTTTTTCATCGCATTTAAACAAACCCTAAGTCATCAGAGTGGCCTAGAGGGCCTGAGGTGAAACAGTCCTACGACATTCTGATGAGGTACCAATAGTCTCCTCTTTCTACTCGACCCATGTTTATGTGTTTGTTGTTTCTTAAACACATCAAGTGCATCACTTCCTCAGAACTTTTGCATTTGGATCCACTGCCTGGAAGACCATTCCTCGCAATTTGTACTTGATTCATGCATTTAAGTCATTCTTCACTTAAGATGCTCAATATCACGAAAGAAAGGCCCATTACAATTGGAAATTAACAGTATATGAACTTTTAAATATTAATCAAAATAGAGTAATTGTGTCATTTGTATCTGAATGTCTACATTGCATAACTTAATGTTTTTCAAAAAACATAAAAATTAACCCACATTTAGACACCTCTGGCAATTCATTTAACTTATAATGATAAATAAAAATACATGAAGTACCCACTATTAAAAATAAGCTAATTTATAGAGGAAACAAATCAATAAGCTCAATTGTCTGCAGAACATTGATGCTAAGAGAGGGAAAGAATAAACATTTCTGAGTTTATGAGCCTCATAGTTATTTGTGACTTATGAATGTTAACACATTAGCTGCTTATAATTGTACTCTGATTTCTGTGACTGCAATGAGAAAACTAAGACATGTGAGTTCCAGTAGCCTGCCCAAAGTCCTCAAGTTAGTCAGTGGCAGAGACAGAATCTGAACTCAGACTGTCTCAGTGCACAATAATGTCCTGTCACTGCACACTTCTACAGACTTTGCCAAGACAATGATACAGATTTTTAAATTTACCCAAGTATTTGTTCCCTTGGCCAATATCTTTGCTATGAAGGGGCTTCTGTTCTGGTTGCATTCCTGACCTGTCTCTGTCACTCTTACTAATTTGTGCCAAGATGGATTTGCAGAGAAAGAGCAGTTTGTATAAAGCCACCTCTGTCTCTCTCTCTCTTTGTCTGTCTGTCTCTCCTTTTCTTTTTCTCTGGTTCTTCCTGCAGAAAGAGTGTGTTTTTCCTCTGTGCTAGGGCATGCCGTAAACTTAGCAATAAGATTCTGATTGCTGGAAGGAGACTGTAGCTTTGCAGTGCTGCCTGTGGTGGTTAAATTGATTGTCAGCTTGATTGAAGGATGTGAAATATTGTTCCTGGGTGTGTCTATGAGGGTGTCGCCAAAGGAGATTAAGATGTAAGTCGGTGGACTAAGAGGCAGACCAACCCTCAATCTGGGTGGGGACCATTTAATAAACTGCTGGTACGGCTAGGATGAAAGCAGACAGAGGAAAGTGGAAGGAGTAGATTGGCTAAGTCTTTTGGCCTCCGTCTTTCTCCTGTGCTGGATGTTTCCTGCCCTTGAACATCGGACTCCAAATTCTTCAAACTTTTGTACTCTTGGACTTAACTTGCCAGGGACTCTCAGGTCTTCAGCCACAGGCTGATGGCTGCACTGTCAGCTTCCCACTTTTGAGATTTTGGGACTTGGACTGGCTTCCTTGCTCCTCAGCTTGCAGATGGCTTATTGTGAGACTTCATCTTGTGACTGTGTGAGTGGCTATTCCCTAATACCTCCCTTTCAAATGTACGTTTATCCTATTAGTCCTATCCCTCTAGAGAATCCTGACAAATACATTGACAATGTGGATCAGTCTGTCTACTTTTAGGAACCCATTGCAATTCCAGACAAAAGGGCTATCTTCACACGCTGTCTCAGAAGTAAAGTTTAAATTGTTGTTTCTATTCATCCAAGTTCTCTTTTTTCTTCTTGTCTTGATACATACTCAGTTGGAGACAGAAGAATTTCTATATTGACTACATCAAACCCCAAGAATCGAGAACACGGAAATCACTTCATCAAATTTCTGCTTCTATTTAAAGCAATAAAACATAGACATATATAAAAATACTTTTGATAAGATGGTTAAAATCCTAAGTGCAAATGTCAACAGTTATTCTTGAGAGACATTATATGAGTAAAACACAAACTTAAATAAGAGTCAATGATCTGAGAGTTCTGATCACATTTTACCTGAGTATCATTTCCTTGTCCTATATGGCCACCTCTGAATTACTTGACTTTCTTAATTCAGACAGCTGTGCTCTCTGGAGAACTAGGCATTGACACATTTAGCTCCTTGGAGATTACATTTGTAGAACTGAATTAATGCACTTCCCCTGTGGCTTAGAAAGTCAATAGGAGAGTATCTTGAGAACCTTGAATACAGAATCACAGGGAAAAAAAAAAAAAAGAGGTCCTGGGTGGTATCTGACATTTGTGGGATATGTACTACAAAAAGTGATTTTCATATCAGCTCTGTATGAGTATGTCAGAGCTTTCTGACCCGTGAATGCCATGCAGAGCCCATTGAAGGTCTGGAACTTTAGGTCTATTAGAGTGGGAGACTATAAGGAGATGAGAGATCAGAATTGTTGCATGCAGATTACCTTGGAGAAGACTGATAGCTGACACTTAAATCTTAAGCCACAAAGCAAGAATGATTGTTTTTTTAATCACCTGCAGGAATCCTACTAATAGGACTATTATAATAACTATGCTTGAGCCTCAAAGAGCTAAAATTGAATAATAACTGACTTTCTGAAGTGAGTCAAATAGGGGAGAATCATTTTTAAAACCAAAACACAGTTAAATATCAATGCAAAATGAATATCTGGGGAAGGAGACTGTAAAACTAAAAGTCCTTAAAAATTTAAGACTATCCATACATGTCCATAGTTTTGTATATGGATATGTATGGATTTACATATGGATGTATCAAATTTGTAGGGTTTGATGTGGTCAACAAAGGCATTCTTCTATCCCCAATCAAGTATGTATCCAGACAAAAAGAAAACAAGGGACCTCTGTAAATAGAAACAACACTTTCAACTTTACTTCTGAAACAGCTCGTAGGAGATAGGCCTTTTGTATGAAATTTAAAAAGTAAACAGTTTTGAAATGAAAATTTATGAACTTAACAACAGTTAATATTTAAATAAAGGAGAATGAGTTTTTTTGAGGATTAAAGTGATGGTTTGAAAACTAGTATAAAAACCACCTCAAACAAAAGATGAGAAACTTTGAGGTATATCAGGCACATAGAGTATTCTGAAGGAGAAAAAATGTAACAATGGAAGAAAGACAAAATAAATACATACTAAAACAGAGAAGAAGAAAATGGCTTGGAGACGACACTGAAGAGCAAGGGATGCATAGATCAAAACCACTGGGAAAAGAGGCATAGCAGATGAAATAATGTCTGCTTGAGAGAACTGCAGAAGAAGAAAAAGATGAAAAACACTCTCTTAGGGGAGCATCTGATTTCAGTTACAGCAGAGTCACAAACCAATCGAGAGAACGTGGTTGAAGTTACAAGATGGTCTGCTGATAGCCAAGAGTTCCACAGGGCAGAGTGAATGACTGTTGAAGCGGATGAGGATGTATGACTGGTGTTCTTTTTATGTCGTGTTTCCATGAACATGGAATAGCATCAAAGGAGGGATGGTCTGGGATTTAGGAGTTTTTTTATTTGACTGATATTTACAGAAATGTAGGGAATTAGCCTAGATGATATCTTGTCAGACATACTGTCATGTTTTGTCTAACAACAGTGACATCAAGAGAGGTATTTTTGGACATACTAAAGAAGGATCTTAGGTCTTCTCTATTGTGAGTCTGACAATGTTCAGGTCAGTGTCACTAGTATCAAGTAGCATATTGTGAAATTTTTTGAGCAGTCATTTCAAAATTGGTATTGAGACTGGTGGAAAGTGTTAACTGGATTTCCCTGTGTATGTGTGTGCATGTATTAGGTAGTTATATAGTCATAGTATATATTTTCTATATATAAACATCTATATATATAATTGTAGCATTTTCATCTTAGTAATATATGCATGTAGCTACATAAATATGTATATATGTATATGCACATATACACATACACACACACACACGGGATATACCAGGTGCATCAGCATATTACTGGGTTTCTCTGTCAATAATGTATAGATATAGATATACGTACATACATGGAATAGTGGTATGATACACAACTGTATAATAGTTATACATGTCAATAATGAACCTTATTATTAATATAATTACCATAATACTACTAACATCGAATTTTTTATATAGATATATGTGCATATGGTTATGTCAATTTGATTGGAATTCAAGAGTAATGTGCCTTATTATGAGAAAAGAACACTGCTTGATATTCTTGCCTAATTTGATTGGGTCATACATATATTTCAGATATTTTTTGTCCATTTTCCGAAATAAAAAAAAATCTAAATTTACTTTTTAAAACAACATAATAAAATTATTTTTACTATAAAATATTATCCATTTTAGCTAGCAAAATAAGTTAATATCTGAGGCCTGTCATTTGGAATAATACACAAATATGCATGTACTTGTCATCTTTTAGCTTATAGTTTTCTGTAGCTGAAAGGTAAACTTTAATTACATGTGTTCTTCCAAGTATCTTAAGATTGCATTTTTCTCTAAATCTAATTTTCAGACATATTTATATCCTGAAATTGTCTTAAACACCTTTCTACTTTCTAATGCTTTTAGCTACAAGCAAATTTCTATCTTGTTAAAAATGATACTTATATGTCTCTTACTTGGCAGTGTTTTGACAATTCAGTCTCAAAGAAATGTAGACCTAAAACTCTTTAACTATTTTACGTTTCATACCTTTCTATTTGCTGGTGTAAATAAAAGCAAGATACAACACAATCTGTTAAACCTCAGCTTTGTGTGTATTCCTTGGCATGCATATGCTCTGTGTGTGTATGTGTCTGTGTATTTGCGCGTGTGTGTATCTGTGTATTTGTGTGTGTGTCTGTGTATTTGTGTGTGTGTCTGTGTATTCGTGTGCATGTGTGTACGTATGCATATTACTGTGTACACCAAGCTAAGAGACTGTAGTCAATCATTTATTTTACTTATGATTTTATATATATATATATATATATATATATATATATATATATACACTTTTTATTGCATTTTCGGTTTGGGGGTACATGTGAAGAACATGCAAGATTGTTACATAGGTACACACATGGCAGTGTGATTTGCTGCCTTCCTCCCCATCACCTATATCTGGTATTTCTCCCCATGCTCTCTCTCCCCAACTCCACACCTCCCACTGTCCCTCCCCTTTTTCCCCCCGACAGACCCCAGTGTGAGATGCTCCCCTCCCTGTGTCCATGTGTTCGCATTGTTCAACACCCGCCTGTGAGTGAGAATATGCGGTGTTTGATTTTCTGTTCTTGTGTCAGTTTGCTGAGAATGATGGTTTCCAGGTTCATCCATGTCCCTACAAAGGATGCGAACTCATCATTTTTGATGGCTGCATAATATTCCATGGTGTATATGTGCCA
Source organism: Alouatta palliata (assembly GCA_004027835.1). Taxonomy (NCBI): domain Eukaryota; kingdom Metazoa; phylum Chordata; class Mammalia; order Primates; family Atelidae; genus Alouatta; species Alouatta palliata. The sequence continues at coordinate 90,827 of PVKV010008060.1, forward strand.
CATTTTCCCTGTCCAGTCTATCATCGATGGGCATTTGGGTTGGTTCCAGGTCTT